>CAJNDV010005480.1:2881-21821 GCA_905221635.1 Symbiodinium sp. CCMP2456 | reverse complement strand
GCTTGCTGGCTGGCTTGCTTGCTTGCTGGCTTGCTTGCTGGCTTGATTGCTAACTCCTGACACTAACCCTGCGATTGACACAGGCCGATGATTGAAACTGGGATTGCTGGACGCAGCTGGGATCCCATCCTGAGCCCTGGACAGGCAAACGTCCGCCCACACCGTAACTGGCAGTCCTGCGGCGTTGCCTGCAAGTGGGCTGGTCACTGACGACCTATACTAAGATTTAATATGATGATCCACTACAGTGATTATGCCGCATAGTGTACATTAACATAAAATGACATCATATACTGTGTTGTACTTCGGACTGCACTCCGAATCCGGGCCGGGTGCCTCAGAGCTTTGTACCACTGGGGGGACGAAGCCCCGTTTGCGCCCGAGTAATTACCTTATGATGCTCTTGAGCCCATCTTCACGGGAGGACCCCCCCGAGTCCCAAACAGAAAATACTTTCTCCACAAGAGAGAAACCCTGCCGGGGGTGACGCAAAGCAGCGAACGAGCAACAAGTCCATAACAGCCACTGGACAAAACAGACCTTTGTCAACAACAATCAATACCATGAGCTCACACAAGTAGCGGCACAACACGCTGCAAAGATGGTGCTACTGCAGACCTGCAATACTGCCGGGTTCTTCATGGATACGAGCATCTGCGAGACGTCAAGGTGCCCCGCCACCAGCCTCCACCGTGCGGGTTGATCCCTCAAGCTTGTGCGGGCCCGCGTAAAACATTCCACGCCTCGGTGCTGCTTTTTGTTGCTAGGGTTTCGGCTTCGAGGGGGGCTGCTGTAGGGCTGGGTCGTGTGCCCCAAGCACGGATGGGAAGTCTACCACATTAGGCCAGCAGCAGCAGCAGTAAGCAGCAAGAGTGCAAGCATCTATGATGTCCCTGGGATTCAGAAATTGTGGAACAAACGCGGCCTCCTAACTGGGCGTTTGCAAGAGATGCCTGATGTTGATGGCGGGGGTCCTTTGTGCGTATCAAATACAGACAAGAAGCTTGAAGCAGCCATCTGGAATGCCGTCCAAACCGACAAGGCTCTCTGCCTGTCAAAGTCGCGAACTCGGTGCCATCACTTTGCAACTGCAAGCTCACCTTGCAAGCACTATGTGCAACATCTAAGTAGAGGCAACATCCACATACATCCACCCTACAAAAGTGGCAAGGCGGGCACGGTCGGTCTATGCGAGGGGAATCGAGGCACCGCTGTGGTTTTGCAAATCTGCAAGTCACACGGTGCTCGCTTCCTCAGCATCGGCCCGCCTCGCTGAACCAAAGCAACTTCCTGTTCAATTTCGCAAAACTTGCTCTACAGACTCTAGTGAGCCCCAGAAACTTGGAACAAGGAGTTAGGATGCTTGAGGGCATGAAGATAAATATGTTCCAGCTTTCTGGCTTCCACCGTTAGGATCCGTGACCCACTGCACCCACATAGGCACATGCACACGCACAAAAGCAGACTGATAGACAGGTTTATAAAATGGATACGAACAAGATCGAACAAGCATGACTAGAACAGAAAATAAGTAAGTGAACATTCCGAAAAAAGTGTAGTGCAACCTTGGCCGTCCTAGCCAGTACTTGGGGAGAGCACGTACTCCTGAATACGGCCAGTGCTTGGAGGAAGCCTTGTGGCCGCGCTCTTGAAAGACTCCGCAAGAACTTGGGTTTGTCTCCTGGGTCTCTTGTCCTGGTCTAGGTCGTGATCATTGCTGGTCCTCGTGGTCGTGGGTGTCTTGAAGCTCCACCAGTCACACGTCGTAGCTGGTGAGGCCACGTTGTGTTTTTACTCCGGAAGACAACCCTCCAGCTACAAAACCTGTTAAAGAAATCACCAGATTGACGCGCGCGTCCTCCTCTTCCCGGCCACCACTGCAGAAAGTGCAGCAGCACCAAGCAGGGCAAATACGGCCACACGACGAAAGCAGCAGGACCTCGGATGGCGAGCGTGCGAAACTCACCTTGGCACAGGCTTTCTGCAGAGCCTCGGGGCCTTGAGCTTCGGCCGTAAGTCTTCCAAACTGACGATCTAAGCCCTTAAAGTATCCCCGGTGTTTTGAGCACACTAACCCCTGTACAAACCCTAAACCTTTTGAGTATCAGTATGGTCTCTAGAGAGAATCCCCTTATTCCATAAGCCAAGAGGCAGTCTCGGCCCGGCTTGGGGTGTCAACCCCCCCTGCTCAAGCAGGGCCTCGACGTCTGGAGGCCTCACGGAGCGGAGGAATTCCTATAAGGGAGCCTATAAGGGTTCCCATGAAAGACCCAAGAAGGGAGCCTATAAGGGCTCCCATAAGGGATCCTATATAAGGGAGCCCAAGGGATCCGATAAGGGTTCCCATAAGAGATCCTATAAGGGCTCCAGTAAGGGATCCAGAGTTTGCAGGCTTGGACTTTTTCGCAGATTTGTTTTGTTCCGAGTTCCGACGGTAATTGTGGTTACATCTAATCTTCCGAAGAGTGGCCAAATGAGGAGTCATTGAGGGCGGTGCTAAACAAGATGCAGGGATCAGGGTTCTTCCGATCTGAACCTTCTGTAAACCGTACGTTACAAGTATACTCCTACGTTGGAATTCCCAAGAACCCATACCGATAGACTTTTGCACCGAAGGTCGAACCCCAAATGCTGTGGGTTTACTCCCCGGGTCCCAGCATTCGTGCTTTCTTCTTTGAGAGCCCCGACGCCGTGAGCTCCAAAGTCTACCCCCTACAGAGATGTCACAGACCATCAGCACTGGACTCTTGACTGCATGGCATTCTCTTGGGTTTAGGGTCTTATCTAGAGACTCTTTGAGGCCAGGGCTTACCCTCAAACCGACACCCCAAAACAGAAAAGCGCGGCAAGTCCCAAGAGCAGGGGGAAACCATTACATCTTCCAGCCTGTGCTGAAAACCCTAAACTCCAAGAAAATCCCCTAAAGCCTCCCTAACCCCTGAACCCTAAATGAAGCCCCGAAAAACCTGCCTTGAGCTTGCCATGCACAGCTGGCCCACAGCAAGGCTCGGCTCGGAAACTCTGACAACTAAGACACGGTTTGGGGAGTTTAGGCTTGTAGGGCTTTATAGGGTTATAATAATTCTAGAGCTGAAGTAGGTTATAATAGTTCTAGAGCTGAAGTAGGGCTTCCGTGCTCACACTCGTGAAGTAGGGTTTAGGGTTTATAGGGTTCGCAGGCGGAGGTTCTGAGTTTGGCGCTGCTATGGGTACTATGGGTTGCGGTGCTCTGAGGTTGTAGGCTTGGTTTTTGCAGCGTGGCCAATCACCGCTCTTCATGCGCAAAGGTCGCTAGAAATTGCTTCCCTGCTACATGAGAGCCAACAAAAAGCTGCCGGTGGGCCGGGAATGAGACGACAGGGAGCTCCGAGACGCCAGCTGAGTCTTATCGGTGTACAATGACGGGACCGGACGAGGATCTGCTTCCACCAGGCGCAGATGGTTGAAAGTAGGAACCTCTTGAAACCGCGGCTTTTGCTCTCGACCCCTTACTTTTTACAGCATTGCAGAAGCTCCTTCAGGCTGACCAGTAGACAAGGTCGCTGCAATGCGTGTTCAAGAATTGGAACTCGTCGGTGTCAGGCTGATTCGGGCATTGTCTAGAGTCTATAGAGGCTGCCGCTGAAGTCCTGCTTGTGTTGCTGGCTCTCTGGCCCATCATACATACGCTTGCATGTACGTGTTGCTACATATGTGTGTACACGCATGTAATTGTATGTCTGTATGCATGCATGTAGTTACGTATGTGCTTACGTATGTATGCATGCACGGATGGATGTATGTTTGCGTGTACACATCCAAACTGTATGTATATACACGTAAGTACGCCTGCACGAACATGCCGACACCGACACAGCGCGCAGACAGGGGCACTTGAACCCGAGTCAACGCAGAAACTTTGGTACTGTACAGATGCTGACTTTGAACATCGCGGTCATTTTACATGCGGCAGCCTGCTTTGCAGTCACGATTGTGGCCGGGTAGATAGGTAGATATACCGAAATATATTACAAGTGCTGGTATGGGTCACTTCTCCGACCCATCTGTCGATCCAGATTCGGACTCCGCACTGGTGGTCTCACCATTCACGAGGATCTGGCCTTCGGGGCTTGGCGACTGGAAGCTAAATCCTTTAACTAAGGGCTAGTGAAGCAGCTGTTCTTTGGCTGCTTGTCGGTAGAGTGGTCAGAAACTCGGTATGCAGGCAAGCAAGAAGAAAGAACCAACGACGAACTGCACAGGAGGATCCTTAAACAGCCAAACGGTCGCAACAAAAGATCCCGGATGTCCTTCAGAGGTGTACTTCATCAGGTCCTGCAGAACACACATGCTTCAGGCTGTCTTCGTCGGCAAACTGCAGATTGCAGCAACCGGGAAAAGCACTCAACCAACCAGCTCCACAAACTCAGAAATCCACAGGGTTCATCCAAGCAAGTGCCACAGCGACCACAATTGTGAAGAAACCAAGTACGTAGACAAAGACAGAACATGCGACAAACGGCAAGACGGACAGAGCAGAATCACTGGAAGCAAGTCCTGCGAGACTGATCCCCTGTGCTTGGAGTGGTCTTCCTTACAGCGCAACAAGCAGCCTTAAGCCATCAACTGGGCGTAAACGCCAAGAAGAAGCACGTATTAGCAAGCATCACCATTCAGTTGTAAATATTTTCAATCAAGGCAATCTATCTTCACTTAGTCAGTGACTTAGTCTGACGAGCAATGATGTTCAAATCGGGGTATATGCTACATCCCAAAACCCTAGACCAAAAACACTGCAACCCTTCTGCTGCAGGCTTGCAAGCAAGAACGCCTGGTAGTTAGCCACTCGTCCGCCGACTAACACTGTACTCGTGACAGCGCTTCCAGCTTCCGAGCATGCGACCCTGAACTCCCAACCATCCTCACCTCCCGCCAACTGAATCAGAAATCAGCGACCCGGTTGATGCAACATAGACCAGGAATAACGGAAAATCCTTAGGCATCTACGAACCACAAGCCCTAGAATCTGCTGAGCAGTTTTCGCTACAAACATCTCCAAACCGCCCAAACCCTGAAGCTTGAACCCAAGGGTCCAAAACCCATGCAGCCCTGTGGCACTCATCAGCATCCGCTGGAGGAGGACTTCGCGGCTGCCTGCCAGGAATGTTCACAAACGAGCCCTAGCAATTTGGACAGGGTGCTTAGGGGTCTGTTATAGTAGACAAATAGTTGTAGCAGGACCACGATAAGAGCATGCCGTTGCTGATTTTTCCCTCCAAAAGTGCGCGAACACTATGACACCATGGCGTACAACCTGCAGAGAAATGATAGCCATCCCAGCGGCACGCCTCGAAAAGAGGCTCCCCGCGGCGCGCATCCGATTATTCAGAAAAAAGACCCCCCGCGCCCAATGTACTAGTTGCAAGGATGCTCGTGTCGCTCGTCTCGCGCTGCAGTGCCATAGTTTGCGCTGACGTCCTATTATTATTTGCGGAGTCTGCTGGTCGGACCAAGGGCGTGCAAGGGCCGACGGCATGCAACCAAGTATAGAACGCACCAATACTCGGAGGAAAAGCACTTTCGCGCTGGTCCTTGAGCCGCTAGTGCTCGGGGCGACTCCGGCGCACTTTTGAATCCTCCTGAATCCCGCCAGTACTTGGGAAAACCATTCGGGACGTCGTCCTTGCGTCAACACGCATTTTGGCAGTGCTCTCATGGTCTCCATGGTCTTCTGAATAGCATGGTCGGTAGCACGCGGAATGCGACCTCGAGGCTCCCGGAGCTCGGGGGCCTCCAAACTGGCCGTTTCGAGTACAAATTGTAGTACATACGTAGAGCACGGAATGCTTGCGAGAGCGGGTGGAAATGCTGGAGAATGCCGGTGGTCGATGACTGCGCTGTTAGCAAACCACCGGCCTGGCGGTCGCCCTGATGGCATGCTTGAATTATGGTATTTCACTGCTTGGGGATCTCCGCCAGAATAATTATTGAATATAGTGCTAGACGCATCTCAGGTTGTGCGGAGTTTGGGGTTGCCACCCTCGTGGTACAGCAGTCCAACGCCTGGGGTGGCTTATTGGGATTCTTCTGAATCCTTCAGGGTCCAAGGGACCGAACAATTAGCTATTTAGGTTTCGGATAGTAGTTATGCAGGTTACTATTTGGGAGAGTACATGATCATTAGGTACTCGGACCCTTTGGGGAATGACTTCAATGGGGAACAGCCTCAATCGCTGTGCAGGGTTCGTGGCAGGGAACGGGTAAGTTTTGCGGTCAGAAATTGCGAATGTGACAGCTCTTAAGAGGACAACAAAACCTGGAAAGCAGCACAAACCCTCGTAAAGCAACGAAACTTCCACAAACTCCAAACCCTACAGATTGCCGGAAAAACCTGTCCCGAAACCTCCCAAGACCTAGCATCTATAGTTTCACCTGCATCAAAGCCTTCCAAACATGAAACCCGGTGCATGCCTGGCAGCTGCTGGGCATCTTCCAGGGTCAGGTCTAACTCGATGGGTTCATGGAGCTCCTGTGGATCTGAGAAGGCTGTTCGGTTAGGGTCTGCGGTCTTGGAGTTTAGGGCATCGCAGACGCGAGCAAAGGGCCAATCTGAGGAGCGTTCGACTCTTCAGTCAGCTTCTGTCCTCACGCACGGCTTGGGAGGACTCCAAGATCAACGCAATCAGAATGTTGAGGACAATGAGGTTGACTATCACCTGAGCTCTTGCAAGAAGGATGCTACCGACACCAAACAGGCTGTACTTGTTGGCCTTTGATTTGATTGTTGCAGGCAGTTCTTAGAAACTACATGTTCCAGCAACAGCCACGGGTACGCCCCTCATCTTGCCAGGGCAGAACAACTGTTCGGACCCCCCCCTTTCGGAAGCATAAGGTCCTCTGGTCGACGGCTTATGCCGGCTGGGATGTCGGAGAGCCGCGCCACAACCCGAAAACCAAAATGCATGCCGGAAGGCATTGTGGAATCAGGTCAGGCCTTCTTTATTTGCAGCAAGTGGCAAAAAAGCAGATGAAGAAAATCGCAGAATATTCCGTCGTCACCAGGATGCAAGCGCCAGCTATCACCTCGAGTGCGAGCAGACGGGGTCTCATGCCGCATGTGGGGCCACACATGAAAGACCCCACCTCCAACACAAACATCGTGTCTCCCAACGCTCCAATCGACAGGGGACAGAGTGAACAGCATTTGCTGCAGGTCAGTGGGCTCGTCAGCAAGCCACTTGCTCACCAAGGGCTCAAACCCTTGGCATGTTCAGTTGCAAGTAATCGATTCGTATTGCGAACGGAATGAATACAGAAATAGAATAAATCAGCTGAAGCAGCCCTTATGACATCCTCATGAACCTGGGAGTCCTTGAGACAGCTACACTTGATAAACGATCCGGACTGCAGAACAGTCACGAACCAGTTGTTGACCATCATGATGGAGAACAGCGTGACAAAACCTGCATCGGAAATGTGCACACAGCGACAGTTAGTTGCGCACAGAAGACCGCTGGCCATGAAGCGCCTGAGGGGATGTCATTGAAGTTCAAGGCCCAGTAATGAGATGCGGCGAAAAAAGAGTCTTGCAGCCTGGGCAGGTGCGGTTCCGCATGATAGGATGAGCAAGCACCACAGATTCCACGTCACCTCCATATAGATGGCTCGGCCTAGCACAACAGTCTCCCACCCTGTAAAAAACTCCATGACCAGTGGCTTGAAACCAAATGAAGCCAACACCATGGCCTACATCTTGCTTAATTAGCGCCTGGCCAGTCGCGCTCTACAACCCCGTGCCAAATCAGTCTCATTCACTCCCCCAAAACTGTGACTGCCCAAATCGAAGATGCTTTGCAGCTGTCGCAAGACGCATGTCTGGGCAACTCCTGTACAGAGATACAATAGTTCCAGGGTGGACTTACGGCTGCTGCAGACGTTTGGGTAGAGGATTGCAAGCAGCACAGCGAAGTCTCTGCCAAGGTTCCGTGGATTCCCCTTGTAGAGCCTTCCTCCAAAGAGAGGCTCCTAAGACCAGATCCAGGGCATTGGCATGCTCTTGCAAAACACCAACCACTGCAGCCCTCTGGTTATCGAATGATATCGACAGGCCGCGAAAATTGAATTTCAGTTGTCGCGGGAAGCTGAAGCTGCCAAATCAAACGGCTTGATGCCTTTGGCCAGTCGTGCGGCCGGGTTGCACCAATGGTGGCGAAAATATAGAACCTTAGCTCCTCCTCAACAGTCACAACGGACCATCATCAAAACCCCCGCCGACCAGCACTACCACCACTAGGACTGATCGGAACACGCACAAACACACACTTGAACTTGTCAATGTTGGCAGTTGGCAGGTAGCGACAGTGAAAGCTTTGCTGTTATAGTCAAGTTATAATCACATTGAGTCACATGGTAATTTCGACCCCATGAACTGTGAACTTTTTGAAATACTTGCAGGCAAGCGAAAGTGAAATGCTGTGCATGCTTCCAAGACGGTCCCAACAACAATTTCATGTAGTTTGGGCCCTCGCATCAGGACATGAAGCCGTGGGATCCGATGCTCTTCCACAGCCCTGCCCTGTTGGCAGCCACAAACATCCGAAACCCGACAAAAGAACCGCAAACAGAGTTGCACTACTAACCCGATGAAGAATCGATTAGAGCAGGAAGAAGTTCCAACAAACTCATCGAAGCTGCGTGGCAAACTCCGGACAAATCTGTTTATTTCCTCAACGAGCACCGCGAACACACCGTCATGCGCAATGTACCGCATTGTTCACACTTAACCTGATCGGCTGACGGTGGGATGTGACGAGGTGCGTGCTCAGCAGAACCATGCCCAAGCGCGAGTATAAAGGCAGTAAGCGCACCACCTGTCAGGGCTTGCGACATAATGTGGACATGAGCAAGTCCAATAACGACTGGCGTGATCTGTGGCATGATTCGATTGTTCGAAACTACATGTCGTTCCCCAAAATGATTCCTTTGAACTTGCTGGCATTGCTCACCACTTCTGTTGCAGAAAGCAACGTCGAAGGGCCCGTGCTAGAATCTTTAGCATAACGGCCATATCTCGTTGCATCATAAGGGCTTCAGAGCATCACGCCCTGATGGCATGGATATGCGGTGGCAAGGTTGCAGCATGTTTCAGAAAAAGGCTTCTTGGACATGTATTATATTACTTGCATGCATGCACCCATGAAGTTGTATGCTCTTTCTTTGGTGGGGCCGTAGCAGGCTGCGCAGTTACACCAAGCATAAGCCCTTATGCGTCTCTTTGTGTTGCCCCCACGTAGTTGCTGTTTTAGGCTCAGGCTTGCCAATCTGCGAAAGGCAATGCCTGGGTCTTCACATGCCTCCATTGCGGCTTGGGGCCCAATTTAAACTCCACTCGGCCTTTCCATTCTTTCGGGTCACTGGGCCGGGTGCTGGCCAAGGTCAAGAAATTCCTATCCTTGATAGTGACAGCCGAATCCTCATCGTACATCTTGTATGTCACTCATTCGCTAATCAATCGGGACATCCGTGCTGGCAAAGTCTTGGAGGCTTCGATACGAGGATCGAGCATGCCCTCTCACTGTTTTGACGTGCCCGGCAAATTTCAGCTGTGGCACATTCACCTCCCACACGTCATACGTGCAGCCGTGCAACCCATGAGCAATCTTGATGCCCTGTGCCGCACCAATCAGGGCACCAATCTCCTGAAGATACTCAAACGAGCTGTCATGCAAATTCGACACGAGCAAACTTCCAAAGCACCAAGCTGTTGCTCCGTTCCCGACAACACATCAGTCAAACAACTCGCTGCCAATCTCGCGCAGGTGTCAGCTACAACCAATGTACCGTACAATCGGAAGAGGGTTCCAATCAAATCAAGCAAGGCAAGAAAGTCTCAAGCCCATCATCTCGCGAACCTATCCACTCATGACTGCAATCACGATTACCTCCATGAAGACCAATCATCG
Source organism: Symbiodinium sp. CCMP2456 (assembly GCA_905221635.1). Classification (NCBI taxonomy): domain Eukaryota; class Dinophyceae; order Suessiales; family Symbiodiniaceae; genus Symbiodinium; species Symbiodinium sp. CCMP2456. Next base: position 11,880 of record CAJNDV010005480.1, on the reverse strand, counting down.
TCCTGATTCCACTCTCCTTGATGAATCTCCTGTTGATTATCATCATCGGCCACTGCCGACATTTTCCCGTAGCGCGCTCTACTCCAGCTCGTGTCACCACAAGCAAAACAACCTCGTCCCTCAGAGGCTCGTGTCTCCACAAACAAAACAACCTCGTCCCAAATAGTGTCCTTGATTCCTTTTCCTTGTCCTCTCATTCCTTTGCATCCTTCTCTCTTTCCTTTTCTTGCCTTCGTACATGCCTTTGGCTGTGCCTTTTACTTGGTACATACCTTTCCATACAACCCTTATCCTCCTTTCCTTCCTCTCTTCCCTTTCAATGCTCCAATGTCCATGTCTGCTGGACCACCGTCATTCCTCATGCATGGCGCAGTCAGATGTCTGCTATTGAGACAGCTAGGCAGCTAGACACAATCTCGGCGACTTCGCTGAATGTGTTGATGTTACGAACATTAAAAACGCAAACGCCGTCGCATTGGATCAGTCTTTTTTCTGCACAAACAGCGTGATCAGGTCATTGTCCAACGGTCTGCCAGTCGCCTTGTGACGATTCTTCAAGATGATGAAATCTCTCAAATCACTCTCCAGTTGATCACAGCTTGAACAAAAGGATGGCATTCTGGAGACTCGTGGCTCGTGCTGATTCAGGCATTGCAAACTGTCTGCGCAATCTTCCCCACGTCTCAAATCCATTCTGTGTCCTCACTTCGATTTATCGCCCAAGCGGCACCATCAGTGATCTGTGCCAGCATGCACGCCAAATGTCGCGAGGAGAACAATTGACTCAACTAACAGTTGGTCAGTTGGTTGTTTGTGCTCCAGTCTGCCGCACGTCAAAGGCTTCACTCAAGTCCTCAGCTTTCACACACTCTGCGAACCTTAGACATCATCCATCATTCGTTTCACAAGAGGCTTGTGCAATCCAACATACCGCTTCAATCGCCATGACCAGTCTTCCCATTTCTCCGGCTCACCGTGGTACACTGGTGGTGGGAAACATTCGATCTCGCCACCAGTTCCTCTCACTGCGAAGTCTGCCACCGTGCGAAATTCAACGATTGTGGCTCATCAAGCGCCACTCGACCAGGCCAGCTCCTCACAGTGTGACATTGTGGTACCACTCCACCATTTCGTCCAGGCGGACGACAGGATGTCATTCTTGGACACTCTGATGATGAACATGCTGCCATTTCATGCTGACGAGCATTCCCCCTGTGGGTGCTGATATGGCTGACATGATCAGTAAACTGATGATTAACGTACCGTAGTTGTCAAGCTTGATGCGCCAATTGACAGAGTTCTGCACCCATGTTCTCCTCGCGACAGTCATGTCTCGACTGCACGCGATGAACGCGACATTCTTCTCAAGCACTCATCATACACCCATCCGTGAAATCCTCCTTGGCATCGGGGAAGCTCTTCCTTTCCAGCTCCGACGATTCTTCAAGATGATTGAAATCACTCAGATCACTACCCAGTTGTTCACTTCTCAGCTTGAACGAAAGCATGGCATTCAGGAGCCTCGTGGCTTGCGCTCATTCAGGCGCTGCAAACTATCTGCGCAATCTTCCCCAAGTCTCAAATCCATTCTGTGTCCTCATTACGATTTATCGCCCAAGCGGCACCATCAGTGATCTGTGCCAGCATGCAAGCCAAATGTCGCGAGGAGAACAATTGACTCAATCAACAGTTGGTCAGTTGGTTCTTTGTGCTCCAGTCTGCCGCACGTCAAAGGCTTCGCTCAAGTCCTCAGCTTTCACACTCTCTGCGAACCTTCGACATCATCCATCATTCGCTTCACAAGGGGCTTGTGCAATCCAACATGCCGCTTCAATTGGCATGACCAGTCTTCCCGTTTCTCCGGCTCACCGTGGTACACTGGTGGTGGAAACAATTCGATCTCACCACCAATTCCTCTCACTCCGAAGTCCGCCACCGTGCGAAATTCAACGATTGTGGCTCATCAAGCGCCACTCGACCAGGCCAGCTCCACACAGTGTGGCATTGTGGTACCACTCCACCATTTCGTCCAGGCGGACGACAGGATGTCATTCTTGGACACTCTGATGATGAACATGCTGCCATTTCATGCTGACGAGCATTCCCCCTTTGGGTGCTGATATGGCTGACATGATCAGTAAACTCGCGACAATCATGTCTCGACTGCACGCGATGCCTTCTCAAGCACTCATCATACAGCCATCCGTGAAATCCTCCTTGGCATCGGGGAAGCTCTTCCTTTCCAGCTCCGACGATTCTTCAAGATGATTGAAATCACTCAGACCACTACCCAGTTGATCACTTCTCCGCTTGAACGAAAGGATGGCATTCAGGAGCCCCGTGGCTTGCGCTCATTCAGGCACCGCAAACCGTCTGGGAAATCTTCCCCAAGTCTCAAATCCATTCTGTGTCCTCATTTCGATTCATCGATCTGTATGCCGCTGCACCCCCTTCGCCGACGGCGGACACGGCGCGCCCCCAATGCCGCCTGCATGCCGCTGCACCCCCTGCGGCGGTGGTGGACACAGCGCGGCCCCTCATTAGCTACTATAGTAGCTAAAGCTATCTGGGGAAAATTTGAATACATAAACACATAAAAACTAGGTAAATAAATAAATATATATATATATATATAGTATACACACACACACACGGGTAACAAACAAACGATCCACTAACTTATGTGCTGCTTGCTAGCAGCAAGAGTATCCGATTTACTTCTGAAAAGTGCGAACCCAGGTGCATGCAGACCTGATCTGGGCAAGCCGGCAGGTCCATACAGGCACACTCACAAAGAAGCGAGCATATACATACGGGAACAGTCGCAGCACCATGCATCCGTCTAGCTCTGTCTGCATGGGTATGTACGTATGTCCGTTTTTGCGCAAGTAAGCGAAATTTGCATCTTACGCGTTATTCGGTATATTTACCTTCGATTGATCACAACTCTCAACAACTCACAACCACCCCAGACTCGCCCTCACTTGGGTCACACCCCTCCATCCCACTTGCAAGCTGCATCCCAGCCATCGAAAACCAGTAGCCCTCTTGAACTCCAAACGCCCCATCAGCCTATCTCTGAAACCGCGGCACCTAATGACACCTAGGCGGGCAGACATGAATGAACTGTCAAAACACCTGCGATGCCAGCCTTGAAACATCTTGAAACTTATACGACCTCGTGTTTCAGCGTCAGAAATCACCCCACCAAGGCGACGAGGTAGCGCAGCGGCTTCAGACGCTGTGCTAGGCAGACGCTCCGCATGATGTGGATCACCAGGATCTTGGTGGCTTTGGGCGAAAAAGGATTGAAGCTGAGGGCGATGCAGTTTTGGTGTAGGCGTCGAGGGCTCAGCTATGTTGTCTAGGCGACACAGTACTAGTGGGTCGGCCATCTGATGCTTAAGGCCTTCGCTCCAGACAAGGGCGAATTGCGAAGCATGTTGAAAGTACGCGCTCGTTCAGAAGTTCTGGGGCATGGAGATGGAGCGAGCATAGTGATACAATCCGAGTCTGTTGAAAACAAAGTGTCAGCGCCCAGGACTACATGCACGAAGCTAACCTAAAGTAAAGCAGTGCAAATACAAATGCACGTGTATATAAATATGTATATATATATATATATGATATATTGTTTATATTATTCACAAAATATACAAACACATGTATGCATGTACACATATATACACATGTATACAAGCAGGCATCCCTAGATGCAGACAGACAAACAAAAACAGACAAGGCGAGTGATAAGTAAATATTGAACACATCAAGATTATATATGTACATGCTCACAAGCATATATTTATACGTATATCTCATACATATGCATATGTATAGTAGTCAAGTAGACAAGCCGTAATGCATCTACCCTGGGAATCGGATATTGATCCTAATCAATAGAATGCATATGTTTTACATTGATATTGATTTGCTTGCTTTTTATTGATTAAATCAATGGGTCTCGTATTGGTCGACTTATTGATCTCCATATTGATTTCAAATCGCTATTTTCTGTTGATTTGAAAATTGATTTGGATATTGATTTGGGTATTGAATTCCGATTTCGTTTGAACATATCATTGTCTCTGATCAAACGCCTGTTTGATCAGAGTTAATCAGAGTTAATCAGAGGTTAATCAGAATTAATCAGAGTTAATCAGAATTAAGCAGAGTTAATCAGAGTTAATCAGAAATAATCAGAGTTAATCAGAGTTAAGCAGAACTGAGTTTATATCGATTTGAAGGCTTCATAAACCATGGAAATATATTGATTTGATGGCGAAAATAAGTATAATTTGATTTTGATTTTGAGGCTCGCTCTGAGGCGCCTTGAATCACAGAATAAATAATTGATTTGACACCAAAATCAATATGCGCTCAGCAGTATTGATTAGGATCAATAACCGATTCCCAGGGTATGTATAGATGTAGGTATGCACGTATGTAGGTAAGGATGCATGTAAAAATGTCTTGAGGCAAACAGAATCGCATTATGGCGAACAACAGTGGAAGACTTGCTTCTCCCGAAGTGAACCAGGGGTACACGACCTGCGTCCGACCCAGGGATGTCTTCTTTGCGATACTTGAGTCCAAGAGTCCGTGCGGACGAGATAGTCCGGTGCCTTCTGGTGACAACTGGAGTAAGCCTTGGTGGTCGGGAATGGCCAGCACAGTGCATGCTGCTGATTGCCTCGTCACTTCTGGCACCGCTGCAGGCAAGCTGCAGGCTGTGAGTAGTTGCGGCACAACGAACTCACAACAGCCCATGCAGTATCAACGCAATGAAAGCGCAAAAATTCATGTCTGCGCAGCTGGACGACAAGGCTCACAAGTGTCGATAAGTGTATGTTAATGTCACTCGCATATTCTACTGATCACAAAGTCAGCTTCCCGGTTCTTTCTGCCTCCCACCTAGCCCTAGCCGACCTAGCTCAACCGCCAAGGCAACCCAACCGAACATGCTTCAAACACAATGCAGCGCGTGTTCTGGGTGCGACGCGTGCTGAAGCCACAGTGCGATTGGGCATCTTGCGCTATCGCAGTGAAGCCATGGTCGTAGCACAACAGGCAGCAAAAAGGCCCAGCAACATAAGCGGCCACCTCCATGATCATGAGCATGGCATTGCTCACGAAATCGAATCGATTCCGATGTGGAGCTCTGTACCAAAACCTGGCAGGATAAATGCAGCAGTGCCTCGGGGCTTCCCCAGCGTTTCGCAAGGTCACCAAGTCTTGACCCGAGTACCCCGCACCCAAGCTCGGAACATGGTTCATTAGCTATGTGAAGCAAATCGGACATCTAGTCGCTCCGTGAGTACGGCGGCGTTTGCCAAGTTGTGTTTGCATTGCCATCGGCCAACATCCAGCCAATGGAACTACTCTGACGACGATAATAGTGGGGCTGCCGAGTAACCCCTAAACGAAAAGAGCTCCCTCTTTTCTGTTTTGGGACACGGGTGGCTTGCAGCAGGGCTTGATCATGGATGTTGCTAACAAAGTTGCTGTTCCCCCTCTAGTCAGCCGCTAGTGGAGTCCATGTCCCTGGAACAGATGCGCTGGACTTTGCAAGATATCATCGCGATAGCCTTAGGAATTTGTGCTGTGCTCCACATTTCAACGTCATTGCGGCGCTAGTTCGAAAGCGCCATAATATAATAGCGCTACCCTTTAGCCTTATGGTATTTGGCAAGCACGGCGGAAATGCAGGGGTTTCAGGCTAGTTTCCAGGTTTGGTACAATCATCATGTGGCAGGGAAGCACATAATCAGGGATAGGACTGAGAGAAACTACGTAAGGTTTGCCCATCGGTTTCCCTAAATGATGCCACGCCCCGAAATGCAAAGTCTAAACCCTAAGCCCCATATCCTCGTAGCATGTTGCAGGTGCACATGACCTATCGAGTTGGAGCCTTTTTGTGTTTTTTGTGAGACATCAGAAAAGCTGTTCCAAAAAAGGGGATAAGATGGGGATAAGGGTGGTACTGGGCAGCCCAGTTGATAGGTCTCGTGAGCCTGCGCACTATGGAGACGACTCTGGTGATCGAACCAGGTTGACATGTCAATGTTCTACTGATGAAAACTTTATTTTTCATTCTGCGAATTCCCGTTCTTGTCGCCACTGCGTTTTATCACTTTCGTTATGGTGTGTGTGTGTGTATGTGTCCAAGCTTGATTACCCGACTGTTCGGTTGAAGTCCTTCTGATCATCATCGTCATCAGCATCGGCATCGACTAAAAGCCATATTACCAGTAGTGTAGTAGTAGTAGTAGCAGTAGTAGTAGGAGCAGTACTAGTCGTCGTCGTAGTGGCGGTAGCAGTAGTTTTTCTGGTCGTCATCAGCATAACCCATCTTCATGGTCATAGCATGAGAACCTATGTACTTAACTGCATCTGGAGCATCCTCACCACGTTCCCCATCATCGCCAGTTCTGCCATCCGCAGTATTGCTACGCTGCTGCCGATAGCATCGGCGCGCATGAGCACCCATGGCAATCACGGCTAGTTCGCTAATTCGAAGCTTCTTGCTACACTGCAACATGCCAGTAGTGCTGCTACCGCCATTGCGGCTTGCTGGCATTGCTGCCGGAACACCGGCAGAAACGGAGGATGCTGCTGCTGATTGCGATGTTTCCTCACGGCATCCCCAGTACTCGGTTGCCTCGCGGGGCCAAGAACCAGCACGCGCAAGGACATCTCCAGGACGAAGAAAAGGGTGATGGCCGTCATAACCTCAATTTTAAGTTCCAACTACGACTCTCCAACAGCATCCAGGTCAGATCTTCGAAGGGGGGATTAGGCAGAGCAATTAATCTGCCCATAATACAAAACACGTGCACACTATCTGTCACTATCTGTCTATACATACATGCATGTATACAGACAGCGATGCATGCATAAATGCAGACATGTAAGATACATCAAGACATAGGTACACAGTTACATAGAGAGTGCATCCATCCACCCACCCATCCATCCGTGCATACATGCATGCATACATGCATATACGTCAATTTCGTACATCCATACACCTGTACATAGTTTACATTCAAGACTCCATGAAGATCCAGACATCAGTATGGATCACCCATCTATACAGACATGCATGCGTAGTCCTATGTACATACATAAATTCATACATACATACAGACATACATCATGCAGCCATACATACGGACATATATATATATATAAATATAATACATACATATATAATATATACATACATACATACATACATACATACATACATACATACATACATACACACACACACACGCACACAGACAGAGACATGCATACACGCCCGCAAGTACGCACGCGTGCAAGCATATGCGCACGAATCCATGCGTGCACAGCCTGCCTCCGAGATTCCGGCTCGAGGTTTGACGGCGTGTCAGCCATAGACAAAGTAACGAAGCTTCAAGCTCTAAAAAGCTCCAAGACTGAATATCCAAACCCTGTGCCAGAAGCTTCTTCTCTACCTTGTAGGACCCACAAATCTGGCGATGATTGCGTAGGCACAGGTCTATCACTGAACCAACGGCCCTTGAGACCCAAACTCCAAGGGATTTGAAACGTCCCCGAAAGCGCCTGACACTGACACCCCACGGCACAACTTTCTCAACCCTCCCAAACCTTGCGGCTCAAGCCCAAGTGAACCTTCGACCCAAATTTCTAGTCCCATCTGAGCTGCCTCGAACCAACCATGCCAGGGCCGGAGCCTTAGCTAGCGGGCGCAGGCACCCAAAACCACCAGGATGAGACTATGTGAGAGTCTCTCAGTATGATCGGCTATAGCGGCTCGTGACTTTTCGGTACGGGCACGGAAACACAACATGCACAGTTCCTGACGGTTGGTAGAGAAAGAATGACGTGAACACGAAACAGGAAAAAGGAACGACCAAGAACCAGTCCAAACCTCCTGCGAGTCAGACTTCATATAATATAATATATTATTATATGATATACTATTATATTATTCGGCTCCTACATGAAGCGACAGCCCTAAGCTCCGAGCTTCGATTTGGAGAAGCTGAAGATGCCCGCCACTCCGGAAGCTACGAGTTTAAAGACTTTGGTTCAGAGTTCGGGCTTCCAAAGATAAGACTACAGGGAGCAGTGGGCATGCATTTAGGACTCCCGCTGTCCCGATTCGTTGCGAAGCCAAGAGGTTCGGGCATAAATGTAAGGAGGACCAACAAAAGGTGGCTAAAAGCTATCATCTGCAAGATCCTCTGACTCCTGTTTCGTCAAGATACCGTGGTCTAGAGTTTCACTCAACTGTGAAAGCAAAGCCCAAAGCAGCTTTCGCAATGTCTGCCATCGTCTGTAACAACACCGGAACTGCTGCTTGAAGTTGTAAGGCTTACAGCCGCTTACAGGCCTGAACCGCCGTGTGCTCCAGAAGCGCAATCCGACCATTCACTGCACGGAGCTTCATCGCAAACCCCTCCCTCTAAGAGACTATCTGAGTCCCTCGCGAAACCTCCCACGTCAAAGGATCCTCCAAGAACTCCCCGGATGATTGTAGCCAGGGCGCGGCGAGTCCCGAAACTTGCCGCCCATAGCTGGTGACACGAACAGGATGCCTGAGTTTCATCACCGATAGGCGATGCCGTGCTGTTCACAGGACTTCTACAGTACAGTGATTATTCCTGGATTTAGGGCTCAAATGTGGAATTGAAAGGCGGAAGCAAGACTTTGCACGATTTGAGGGCCTCCTCGCACCATGCAGCCCAGGGAAGTTTTGCTCGCAAAAGCACCCCTTGGCTCTTAGAACCCGTTGCAAAAATCAGGAAAGAACACGAGAACCTCTGACTTCCGCCAGCAAAATGACATGACATCTATGTGGTTCCATGGTTTGCTGCGACTTTCAATGACCATCCAGGGCATTGGAAACATTAGTCACAGGAACCCATCTCGTCGCCATCGCCATCAGGGCCATCGTGTTGATCATCACCATCATCAACACCATGTATGTGTGTATATATATATAT
>CAJNDV010005469.1:75934-88888 GCA_905221635.1 Symbiodinium sp. CCMP2456 | reverse complement strand
ATCCTGAGTCGCCGATGGTGTGGCTCTCCGCGTCTAGGTCTCTGTTGAACCGGTGCTACTGGAAGTAGGGCTCGTCGTGAGCCAAGCTGCTGTAGGGTCATGCTGCGACCCCGATAGGTGGTGCAGCCGGTGTCAGATTGTTGTGCTCTTCGAACCGCTCTTTGGTATGCCCGCTTCGCTCTCGCGATTCGGGCTGGCATTGCTTTGGCCTCTCCAGAATGGTTTGCCCGCTCAGGTTTGCTGGGGCAACGTTCTTGCGTGACTTCAGAGACGCGCGTGGCACACGCCTCGACCCTCGCATCTGGAGTAATGACAGTATCCGTTGCATTTTGCAGACTATCACTCCCCGGGGACTTGGGACCCCGGGGGCCCTCACTATTCTCCATTCGATGTGGCAGCAGTCTCTCAGGCAACTTGTGTCTCTGCAAGCTGTGGTTCCAGTGAAAGAGGATAACGAGCGCGCCCAGGAACTGTAAGATGCCTAGGCCTTTGGAAACCATGAACCCTAGAGCCGAGCACCAATGTCCTCGAGAGGGGGGTGTTGCTCCTGAAGCGAGAGCCTGCTACCGGGGGCTGTGGGCCGAGATGCTTTGCTAACATCACCACAAACATCAACATCAGCATCATCATTAAACAACCCCCGTCCGCAGCAGCAGCAGCAGCAGCGGCAGCGGCAGCAGCAGCAGCAGCAGCAGCAGCAGCAGCAGCAGCAGCAGCAGCGCCACCCCCACCTCCACCACCACAACCACCACCAACAACAACAACCACAACAGCAGCAGAACAGCAACAGCAGCAGCAGCAGCGGCAGCAGCAGCTGCAGCAACGGCAACAGCAGCAGCAACAGCAACACCAAGGAAGAAAAAAAAAAAAACTCAGCAAAGGCGCGAGCATATACTCTTCCTAATCAGCTCTGACTAGACTCACCACAATCCCCATCACCGTCGTTATCATTATCATCATCAACATCAACAACCAAAGCGAGCTCATGATCATGTCCATCACCATCAGCATGGCCTCAATGATCACCATCATCAGTATCATCCGAAACGTTATCACGGCCCTGGTCGTGACCGTCGCCAGTTCTCTACACCACCATCGTCGACTTCATAGCAACAACATACGCAACATCGAGCATCATCATAACGATGCCTGTTCTGTTGTTGTCTGCAGTGATGGTGGTGGTGGTGGTGATGATGATGACCAAGGTTCATGATGATCGTCCTTCTTGTCGCTACAATGATGAATGTACTGCGAGATTGAGTGCGATTGTGCCAGAACTGATGTAGGCGGCGGGGAAGCCAACAAATAACAACAGCAGCCTACGCTGATTGCAACAGTCACTGGAACGGGGGCATCCCAACAGTAAGAAAGGCAGCGCTCTGAGAGCCTGACATTGAGCAATCCGCCCCCAAGGGCCGACCTCAACAGCTCAAAATGGGAGGCTTGCTGGCTTTTTGCCTTTGGAGACCCTTCGGCGCAGGTTTGTGTAAGAGTCTGAGAGCCTCTATCATCTAAACTTACATTCAAAACCCTAAACCCTAAACCCTAAACCCTAAAACCCTAAACCCTAAACCCTAAACCGTCGTAGGTGGCCCTGTCTTAGCTGAGCTAGGAGTTTGTAATTACAAGTCATACAGAAGGGGCAGTGCTGCGCCTACACCCTCAAGCTCCGTGGCCATCCCAAGCAGACCAACAGCCGATCACTCGCAAACACACACACACACACACGGATGTACACATAAGAATATGCACATGTAGGTTTATGAACGTAGATGTGTGCATATAGATAAATAAGTAATTACATATATATATACACACACATCTGTACGCATGTGTGTGTGTGTATACATATATATATACATGGCACCTAGTGAAGAAATAAACAAATAAGCAACCCTTCTAATTGGTAAGTACGCACACATGTACATGCAGGCATGCAGGCTGCTGCAGGCCGGATCGAACCGTCTGACCAAAGTGTGCATTTTGGGGTTTGTATTTATTCTGATTTTCTCTCTCTCTCTCTCTCTCTCTCAGTGCCTCTGGTGCGAGGGAGCAATTCAGACAATCGCGCAACCCGAAGCCGGCTCCGAGGCAACGGCAACACCATCACAATGACCACACGGGTTCGGTACCAGAGACCTCGCAGCGCCAAGGCTGGGACTATATGCGGATATATCATCTCTTGATCCAGAACGGCAAGCATCTTATGTAAGTTTTGTCGAAACTAAGTGCGCCTACCATGGAGGCAAATGCAGCGAATGGGCGGGCGGGCCGATCCCGCTCCCTGAGTTTACCCGTGACCCTGTAAACAGACTTGACCCGCGATCCTCGTCACTTTGAACCCCACTCAACTGTCCGTCTCACTGCTCGAGACTGTCAGTACTTGGAGGATCATGCGACTTGGTAAGTAGGGTGATAAGCACCTCAATCCGGGTAATTGATTAACATACTTACCCTCGTAGTCTTAGAAACCCCAGTTACTCAGTCCCATGCTCCTGTTAGTAGGGCTGAGAAGCTGCGGGAACCCTAAACTCCAAATCGCGTGAGAGGCTCCACTCGACCGTCTTCGCCAATATTACGAGGGCCTGTGTCTTAGAGTAGAGTGAACGGGAGGGCCGCTAACGAATGGTGCTACGAACTCTTCAATCTTCTATATAACCCTAAACCCCCAGCCGGTCCAGGGAGAGCTCAAGGTTTAGAGTCCCGGTTTGGGGTTTAAGGTTAAGGAGTTGGGGTCCCGAAGTTTGAGGTCGAGGAACACGATCCGAGGGGTTGGATGCATTCTAGCGGGAATAGGGGGGGCCTTAACCATTGGATTGGGCCTAGATTGTCGTACAAATATAAGAAGAAGCCCGAAAGAATGATGTTGGCAAGTCTTTGGGCTGTATCGCCTATAACCCTAAGCCCTAAACCCTAAACCCTAAACCCTAAACCGTGTAGCCTATAAATCTACCTGGCCATTTTCTCGAGACCCGGCCCGGTGGCCGGGTTAGGTTTGGCGCCCAAAGCCGCAAGGCCAGAGACCCGGGCGATCGCCGATAGAGTCCGGGGGCAGTTCGTCAGATGTCTCCTGGCCAGGCGCAAAACCCGTTTGGGGGTTTAGGGTTAGGGTCCGGGGTATGCTGAGGATGGGCTCGTAGGTGACAGCAGCTTATGACCGAGTGTGTTCGAGTGCATCGTGCGTCGTACTATACTGACATGCTGTTGAGGCCTGTACATGGAACCACCCAGACCCACTCCGTTCCCGAAAACCCTGAACCCCTAAACCATAAACAGACTGAAGACTAATGTAGGAACCTCAGAAATAGTATAGGCAATTATTGAGGCCCCTATATTAGCCTATATTTGATGCCCCCAAAAGCAAAAACCGTCACAGACGAGTTCCCAGCCAATTCCCAGCACCGTTTGTGGGCCCCAAGGCGCTCGCAAAAGGTTTGCAGGTGCTAGGTTTAGGGTTTAGGGTTTAGGGTTTAGGGGCCTAAATAATCACCAACACTATTTTGGGGGATTCCTTACTGTAACCATGGCTTCATGGGCCCCTAAACCCTGTTCTAATTACTATTCAGGCCCCTATATTAGTGTTTATGGTTTCGGGTTTTGCGTTTAAGGTTAAACGCTTGGGGTTTAGGGTTTGGTTGAGGGATGACGGTTTAGGGTTTAGGGTTGAGAACACTTGGGTCCAGTCGCAAAACGGGTTGACAACATGGCCACCCTTCGCCTCATGGGAAGAGAGGCTCAAGCTATCTCTTCATGTGCATAGAGAGGGTTTAGGGCTTCAGATGGCTTCCGACATGAAGACTGAAAGAGGTATGCCCTTGTTTGTGAACCCATGTCAGGACCCGAAGGTCCGGATGAAACGGCCTCAGACTCGGAACCAGCTAGCTTATCTACCCGCGATGAAAGTTTGGGGCAGAACGCAGTATCATTGAAGTTCCGGGCAAACTAAGGAAGAGCTAGGAAGTGGAAAGCTATCTCGCTCATTGGAGTTGGCGGTATCTACATGACGGCACGAGAGCTAGACTGCATCAAGCACGAGCTTGCCTCAAAAAGTCCTTCGAGTTTCTTGATGCGACGGACAATGCTGCGACTCAGAAAGGGCACTATGCTCGGTCTTGTCACAGCACGGGGCCCGTAGTTCGGGCCAATAGCTTTGCAACATCCTTTGCAAAGTCATGCGTGTCTCTACAGCAGTATCTGGAGGTTGCTAACAACCTGCTACGGTACTGTAGACTGTTAGTTTCAAACCGGCGCCTGAAAACATCAAACCCTAAACCTGGGCTTTGAAGTAATCAGGGAGAAAAAAGTATAGACTTTTATTTCATAATGGCTCCTTTAAGGAAGAGGTCCCAAAATAAAGTATTAAAGTATGGTACTCCAGAGCCCAGTATCTTATTAATCTAAGACTATAGGCTCCATTCTTCATATGCTCAGAGTTTGGCGCTCTTGCTGGGGCTTCATCTGGCAGCCATAACAGCGGACTTGGTAGTCCAGTAACGTCAGTAACTGCTATGATGACCTGAATACCACTTCAAGCAGGGATAGATCAAGCTGTGCATCCCAAGACCTGTTCCTTAAACCCTAAGCCCATATTAATATAGTAGAAGCCAGAAAGTGGGAACGTGGTGTTGGGGGATCAGTGCTAGGATCCCTTACTTATACTTTACCTTAACGGCATCAGGATAATTCTGTTCCAACTTTCTGACTTATACTTTAGCCTGGACCCTATAACCCTTAAAAAGGCTCTAAAGGCGAATGCAGGAACGTGATTGATGCAAGAAACCTTGCAATATTCTGTTCTTACTATCAGCCACACAACCTGAACCAACTCCGCTGATAAAGAGCCTTTACTATTCTTCAGAGGTTCATGCTATCAAATCAGTAGAATACTGTTGATGATAAAAACCCTGCATCACCCTAAGGACCCTAAACTATGGGAAGTATGGTAGAGTCCTTATTATGGGTAGTGCAGGGTTTATCTCATCAACTGTCAATCTCCTCCCCCCCCTCCGAAAACCTGGCCGACCGTCCAAACCCTAAATCCAAAACCTTACACCCTGAAGCAAAGAGCGCCTAGACCCTAAATCCCAGGCACTAGATCTTGAAATGCGACTCCCAAACCCTAAATCTTACACCCTGAAACCTGCACACTAGAAATTACGTAGACCCTACGAGCCGAACAGATCCTAGTCCTAAGCCCTAAACCGTAAATCCTAACCCCTAAATCCTAAGCGCTGAAGCAAAGACCACTGAGTTCCCTGACCGAGCATTGCTTGTGTGTTGCACGCCTGACAGCGCGGGTGGCCTCCGCCAAAAGGAAGGGTTTTGGGGTTTTGGGCTTTGAGGTTTAGGGCTCAGGGGCTTTGGAATTTACGTGGTACCCGCCCCAAATGATGAGACTGGGGTTGCTATAAGGGTCCTATGAGGGGCTAATTATGATGGTGTCCCCAATTATTACAACAAGGTTTTGGGGCGATATGTATGAGAACATGTGGGAACTAGACGGGCCTGTACTAAACACTACGCCGTACCGGCTTTAGCGCTTAGTAGGGTTTTCATTAAACCCTAAACCCTAAACCCTAAGTTTATAAGGCTTGGGGCCTGGCCCGATCATGCTTGCAACAACTTAAGAGACACGCGTCACTGCTGCGGAGCTTCTCCCGCACGAGGACCCGTGTCCGCTGCCAAGCTTGAAGGTTTTGGGTTCAGGGATTTAGGGCTTTAGGATTTAGGGGTTTAGGGATTTAGGTTTTGGGTTTCGGATTGAGGGTTTTGGGTTTGGGATTCAGGGTTTAGGGTGGGTTTCGGTTAAATCCTACACCCGAATACAGGAGCCTTAATGCAGATAAACCTAGAACCCGAAAACCCCCTATTTCAGCACCCATAGTGGTCGATTTCAGGTTTGTATAAACTTACAGACAGCGGTTTTAGGACAGCTTTCATATAGATCCTTGAGGGAACCCTTGCAGGATCCTTCTAGGGTGAACCCCAGAAGCCTCGTTGCTGCAGCCAGTGAACCTCTACGTAATGTAGGGGCCTCAATACTTGGAATAAGGTTTTGGTGTATGTTCTAGGTTTAGGGCTTAGGGTTTAGGGTTTCGGGTTTTGGGTTTAGGGTATACTAAAAATTTTGCCAAAGAACCGTCAAAATAGTAGAGGAAACTATCAAGGCCCCAGTATTGCTTTACATACCCCCCACAGAAAGCAACCAACAATGTAAGTGACGGGGTCTGTAATTTGCGTCTACCCGGCGTTTAGGATTTAGGGTTCAGGTCTGCAGATTTAGGATCTATGCTTTTTAGTTGTTTGCGTCCCCGCTTTCGAGTCGTATAGCTGGTCTCCTGCGAGACATGGAATCACGAATATGAGCCCTGACCGAAAAAAGGCATGCAAAGTAAGAAGCCCCCGAAGTTCGAAGTTTGAAGTTCAATACACACAAAGCCAGCTTGAAATCGTAAACCCGTATCAAACCTCTAAAGGCCCTGAACAAGCTTGCAGCAACCTTGGCTGACCCTGTAAACCACGTTTCTTCTAACCCACAACCTGACAAGAAAAACGCACTAGAAGACACAGAGCCATATGCGGCAACGATGGAAACACCCAAAGGGTTCTAAGTAGCAAGTAGGATTTCGGGAATCGGACGTTGTAGGAATTCATATCATGGTCTGTCACCCCATTTCGGTATTTAGGACCCTAAACCCTAAACCCTAGACCCTGAAGGACCCTTACTTGGAGGATCATGGGACTTAGTAAGTAAGGTTATAAGTACCCCAATTGGGGTTATAAGTAATTATAAGCCTAGTTACCTTATTTATAACCCTAGTTACTAAGTAGGGACAGAACGCTACCTTAAACCCCAAGCCCCAGAACTAAGAGGCTCCTGATGAATCGCGCTCGGCGCCGATCAGGCATTCGGCATGCACTCGGTGTCCACACCTAGGGTTTAGGGTTTAGGGTTTAGGGTTTAGGGTTTCAGGGTTTAGGGTTTAGGGTTTAGGGTTCATTTCGGAGGCTTTCCAGTGAGCCAAAACATATCTCAAGTTACTTAGGGCCTGTGCGCATGACTTGAGTGTCCTGATATTCCTCCATTCAGGGATATTGAGACTGTTCTCAGACTTATTGTGGGGCTTCCCGATTTAGGCTTGCTGGACTTAAAACTTAGGGCATCTAGAAGTAAGGTTTAGGGTTTAGGGTTTAGGGTTTAGGGTTTAGGGTTTAGGGTTTAGGGTTTAGGGAAGTCTAGGCTAGGACCGTTCAGCTTCTTCAGCTCGAGAGTATATCCAATGGAACTTTGGGCTGCCACCCTGCTTCTAGTTCATGGTTGGGGTAATCTTAGGTTTAGGGTTTAGGGTTTAGGGTTTAGGGGTAAAAATTTAAATGTATATTCCTTATTGGGTTTAAGTACCCTTAAAAATGTAAAATGTTACCCAACTATGACAAAGGCTCAGAGCTTCGGGCTTCGGCTTCTTTACCCAACTTTAACCCGAAACAGGAACCATGGGGGTTTAGGGTTTAGGGTTTACCAGATTGTTTAGAAACAAGAACCATAGCGGTTTAGGGGTTTAGGGTGTAGGGTTTACCAGATTGTTGCGGAAATTGAAGCCAGGTTTGAGTTTGGGTTGGGGGTTAGGGAGACTTGTTTGCAACAGGCTGATGTCCCGTTGGCAATATGTTGGAGCCACACATTGGGCTCTCTAGGTAATATAGGGGCCTTAAGAATTTCAACAAGGTCCCATTCTACTATAATTATAACAAGGAGCCCCCCAAACAGTATAGGCAATTATGATTACACTTCTATATTCGGTAATTGCACCATCAACCAGTCCTAAGCTACGCTTCTATATTAGGTAATTGCACCATCAAACAGCCCTAAGCCCGAAAAACATGCCGAACATCTGGCAATTGTACTTAGGGATTGGGTTTGCAAGCATCCTGAATCGCGCAGAGGAGCCAGATGCCTTGTCGGGCAGCCTTCGGCTTATACAAAGTCAACTGCAAAAAATGCCTGTTGCTTTGTCCTTCGGATCTTTGCCCAGCGTTAGTTCATCTCCATAAATCGAAAACGGCACGTGGCTATCGGAGCCAGGGAAAGCCAATGCGAAGGGGTTGCCATGATCTCGCAGGTGTTTCCAGTATGCACATACTTTGTCTCGGGGACACTCAAGTTTCAGCTCAGTCTGCAAAGATTCCAAAACCTCATGTGGGTCGAGCACAGGAACCGTCGTTTGGACTTTCGTCCGGTCTCCTTCTGGAACTTCCGTTGGTGCCTTGGGCTTATTGCACTAAACCCTCGTGTCGCAAACCCCTATATAAACCCTACACCCCAAACCCTAAACCCTCAAACCGTAAAAAAACCTAACCCCTTGAACTCTAAAACGCTTGAAAAGCTTGAAACCCCTGGGATCCTAGACAGCAGTCCCCAAAATCTTCGACAGCTCGTAGAAAACTTCAAACCCAGTGGCAACATCAGGCCACAAAATCCAGGAGCTAAAGCCCTGAGCGCTATGCCCTCTCGCGTAGGGTCTGGGTTTAGGGTTTACGGTTGAGGGTTTAGGGAGATCCATGCAATAAATTGGACAGCCAGGTACACACACCCAAACCTGGCATGGACAGGGGCCCATATTGAGTTCTCATACCACAGGAAACGTAACTCTTAGGTTCTCAGTCTAGGTCCCTGCGGGTTTGTGAGTTTTGTCTAGAGTCTATAGGGACAAAGCGTATGAAAACTCAGATGTTCTTCACTGCAAACGCAGTACATACGTTGGGCGTCCAGGTTTTGTAGGGTCTGAGAAACTGAGGAATACCGGCCCAACAGAATAGACTACAACCCGAGTTACATCGCCGCACAGTGCCCGCTAAAACCTTCAGAACTCCCTATACCCTAAACCCTATGCTAAGGGTTTAGGGTTTAGGGTTTAGGGTTTAGGGTTTAGGGTTTGTTCTGAAGCCCTATAGACCACAAACCCTCAACCCTAAATCCCTCAAAACCCGAAGCCCAAAAAGCACCCCAACACCCAACAATCGGCACAAAAAAACATCCTGAAGCCGTAAAGTGCAAAAACCCTTAAACCGCAAACCACAAACCCAACACCGCCAAAACCCTAAACCCCAAAAACCCTTAACAACCCTAAACCCTGAAACCCAAAAACCCCAAACCCCTAAACCCAAAAGACCCAAAAGACCCAAAAGACCTCCAACCCCAGATGCCTAATGTAGGGGCCTTATTTAGAAGAGTTTTTTTTTTTTGGGGGGGGGTATAACGAGAATATGCGGAGGATCATCAATAAGAGGTGCTAATATAGGGATATTTATAGTAGGGTTTCGGTGCAAAAATTAGAATAATATGAAGATCATTCATCAATAAGAGGGATATTACCCAGAACCCCCAAATCACGCAGCTTGAACGCCAATCCTTTGATCCTGAATCGGCCCCAACCCTGACCCTAGGCTTTAGGGTTTGGGGTTTGGGGTGAGGGTTTAAGGTCTAGGGGTTTGGGTTTAGGGTTTGGGGTTTAGGGTTCAGGGTTCAGGGTTTAGGGCTTAGAGTTTAGGGTTTAGGGCATGACGAGTGTTGCAATTTAACGCACCAGTCTGTCATGCTAGATCCCGAAAGGAGGAACTCAGAATTCACAAGCCCATAAGCTAGCACGACATCGCGGAATACAATAGAAGATATAAGGGTTCTCATGAGCCCGAAGCTCAAGAACCGAGACCGAGCACAAAGCACACAAACTAGGGTTTAAGAGTTCGGGCTTAGGGTTGTTACGCATTTAGGGGTTACGGGTCATCCGAAAGCCAAAACCCGAAAGCCTGAACGACAAATGCTCAGCATGCTGCTTCCGCCGCGAGGATGCCAAGGACAGCTGCGCCTGAACCCAAGAAACTACTGCGGCTCTCTTGTTGGAGGTTCATGGGTAGTTATAAGTGAGATGGTAAATAGAATAACTATACTTATAACCGGTATTAGGGGACTTATAACCCCATTTAGAACTACCCATGAACCTCCAAGTTGGGTTCTATGATGTTCTTTAGATGTGAAGTTCTATAAACACTTGACCCTGTAGACCTGAATCCTAAACCCTAAATCCAGCTGTAAATCCCAAAGCCCTGCACCCTGAACCCTAACTCCCACAAACTGTAATCCGAACCACTCTTGGCTGACTTCTGAATCACTCCTACAAGGTAAACTTTAAGCCAACTTGTCATAGTTCATTTAGCGACCCAAAAACTTAACGTCCTAAGAGCCAACCAGAAGAACCCGAAGCATTGTCGGTTGTTAGGCTTCGGGCTTGGGAGCACTCTCTTTTGGGCGAAAGCATCTAGGACTTAAGGCGACAGGTTTCAAGGATTTAGGGCTTTTGAGACTAAGAGGAGGAGCCGTAATAAGTAGAATAGGGTTTGGGGGCATCTTCTACTATGATTTAAGAATAGTGAGGACCTCCCCAAAAAAGTATTGGTAATCATTTAGGCCCCTATGGTAGGGATGTAAGGGTTTTTCAAAGCATTTGAAGATCGGTGCTTTGGGTTCCCTGAGTATGCGCCCCGGGACCCTTGTTATGGGGGTCCAGTCTCTCGGTTTAGGGTTTAGGGTTTAGGCAAAGCATACAGAAGCTAGGGAATCCGGAGGAATCATCCCCGCCCTGCTCCAAAAATTGCGTAACATGAGGTTGTTCACAAATCGCTCCTCGAAGAGTTTGCCGAGCCCAGGTGGCTAGGGTGATGCTTCAGAAGAGGAGAAGGGCACGCAGGCTTGAGGGTAATGCAGGGGCCTTAATAATTAGAATGGGGTTTTGGGGCCCCCTATACTATGTACCATCATAATAAGCAACCCCCAAAGTAGTATAAGTACTACTAATGAGTCCCCTATTTTATGGTTTAGAGATGAGGATGGTTTCAGGCTCAGAACTGCTCAAATGCACCGTGGCATGAAGGCCCTCCGCACCAAGATGAAAACCAGATATCGTCCTCCATGAAGAGCTTGCTTCTTCAAGTAGTGTCTCAGATTATATGCTTTCTTCTGCGCCAACAGCCAGCGATGATGAAAACCTGACTCACCGCATCGAGCTTGTGGTCCTTGGACCCTGTGACTTCTGCCGGCAAGTATCTGGCACAATGCATTCTGGCGGTCAGCTAAGGTCACCGGTTCGGGGTTTACGTTGATACGTACTACGTTCCATGTACCCAAGCCGAGATCAAGAAACCATCGCAGAGGCCTCAGAGGACCTGATAATCCGAAACCCTACAACAAAAAGGCCCGAAAACCCTGTCCCCTTTCATCGTGCCCTTACTAATTAAACGTTTCCCCTCAGAAGTTTACAACAAACCCTCATGACGCCATGCCTGACCTCATGACACCTTTATAACTCCATATACCAGACTCGCATACAACCGTACAGTTAATGTAGGGGCCTTAATAATTAGAATAGAGTTTTGGGGCATATTATACCATAAGTATAATAAGGACCCCCCCCTGCAAACAGTATAGGTAACTATAAGGTCCCTATACGTAACCCTAAACCCTAAACCTAAATCCGAAACCCTAAACCCTAAACCCTTTAAACTCTAAGCCCTAAGCCCAACTAGAGCCATCCGAAACGCCTGCCATCTCAGGACGGATGCTGCGGCAACGCAGGCGCTTGTTGTCACAGTAGTCTCCACAATTTCCTTGGGTTTAGGGTTTAGGGGTTTAGGGGTTTAGGGGTTTAGTGGTTTAGGGGTTTAGGGTTTAGGGTTGTTAGATCTTCTGACTCCGAGCTTGCGTGTTTGGTTTTGGGGCTTTGGGCTTCTTAAGGCTTCTACGGGTATGGGGCACTCCAGAGAAGTGTTGGTTTCAGGGGCAGTGTCGGGCCCTAATTAAACCCTAAACCCTAAACCCCTAAACCCTAAACCCTAAACCCTAAACCCTAAACCCTAAACCCAGCTCCAGAACCTAAAGCCCCAAACCCGAAGCTCTAGACCCACCCTAAACTCTAAACCCGAAGCCCTAAACCCTAAACCCAAAACTCTAAACCCACCCTGAACCCTAAACCCTAAACCCTGATTCCTAAACCCCAAACCCTAAGCTCTAAACCCGCCCTAAACCCTCAACCCTAAGCCCTGAACCCTAAATCCGAAGCTCGAAACCCTAAGCAGCCTATGTTGGTTGAATGGAAGCGGGGGGTAGGCTTCTTGGGCTCGCAACAATGAACATGCGACAAACTTTCCGAGACTCGTGTCGAGGGTTCAGGGTCCATATACGTAGATAGGTGGACAGATAAATATAAATATAAATAAATAAATAAATAAATAAATATATATATATATAGATAGATAGATAGATAGATAGATACTGTAAGCTTGAAAGTTTAAACAGGGTTTGACTGGGTTTTCGATAGGTCTCAGATAGGGTGTGAGGCTTATATAGAGTTTAACAAGCCTACTGTAGGATCAGGTATAGACCATCTAAGGTTTTGGCGCTGTACGGTTTATTGGAAGGTCATAAGCTTCAGCTGGAGTTCGAAGACACCACTTCTTGGACGCTTGGCACTCAACGCCAGTGACCACCTGTGGAATCACGGTGCTTGGCATTTAAAGCTTTCTGAGGCGTTCAGAAACGGGTTGTATGATCCCTACCATAAGGCCCAAGCCCCACCCGGCGCCAGCAATTAGGATTTGGACTACGCGCCGGGCATTTCACCCGAACCTGGCACCACACAACCGTAGTTCCGCATGCCAGCATCAGCCAGAAGACCCTAACACCTGAAATAATGAGACTCAGGTTTTGAACATCATGCCAACGAAAAAATGCAGCACTTGTTGACGCCCCGTCGAAGCCTAATCCCGATGGCCGCCCGCACAGGGCCTGACAAAAGTAACGGAGTTGTGGTTGCATGTTGCTCCATACTGACGTGTGGACTGGCTCTGAAGTGCCGTGTTAAATCCTCAACCCTAAACCCTGATCCCTAATCCCTGAACCCT
>CAJNDV010005469.1:41573-51945 GCA_905221635.1 Symbiodinium sp. CCMP2456 | reverse complement strand
CCCCCCCCCCCCCCCCCCCAATTCTTATGACCCGTATATTACATCCTAATCAGCAACCCAGAGAATTTAGGGATGTAGGGTGACCCTAAGCCCTAAAATTCTCCCCGAAGCTGTAAAGTTATACAACGCTTAGCTTCGACGTAGGGAATTACGCTTTTGGCGTGTGCAGGCATACCCACAGAGATGCCCGGGATCCGTTGGGGTAGGGTTCCCGGGTAAGCACCCTAAACCGTAAACCCTAANNCCCTAAACCCTAAACGACCCTACACCCTGGGACCTAAACGACCCTAAACACTTAATGTAGGGGCCCTAATAATAATTACAATAGGGTTTGGCGGTAATTATATTATACTATAATTATAACAAGGAGCCCCCAACACAGTATTGGTAGTTCTTTAGGCCCCTCTGTTAGGGCTTAGAGCCTCAGAGTGTTGGGGTTCAGGCAGGTGTAGGAATGGCATGCCTACTCGTACTGCCCCAAATCCCACATGGGATCTATCAGCAAACCCTAAACTCCAAACCTAATTTCTAAATCCTAAACCCCAACCCTAAACTCTAAATCCTAACCCTAAACTCTAAATCCTAAACCCTGAACCCTAAACTCTAAACGCTATATCCCCAAACTCCACACCCTCCGTGGCCAGGCAGGGCTCGTCGTCGTGGTGGAACGCTCCGGAAGGTCGACGGAGGCCACCTCCCCGGCACGGAATTGAAGTCCAACCCCAATGCCCTGCCTGGACCCTAAAGAACCTACCCTCTTTTTGGATTTCTATGAGCAATAGCATCGTACATTATATTGTAGAAGATTATAGAAGAGTGTAGTATAGTATAGTCTAGTCTAGTCTAGTCTAGCAATAGTATAGTATAGGGAAGTTTTAACAAGGAACACTAAGGTTCCGGTGAACCCTATGACTCCTGAGGGCCGAAGGACCCACCCATCATAAACTCCCACGCCCACCGTGCTACTATCCTAGGCCCAAGAGCCTCATTATTGCGCCCTTTGGACCCTTACGGCAAGAATCCTAAGCCCCAAAGAGACTTAGACTCCAGAATGCAATGTAGGGATCTTGGCAATTAGAATAGGGTGTTGGGTTCCTTTATAGTATAAGTATAACCAGGAAGCTGAGGAGTAAGATAGGTAATTATTTAGGAATCTATACTACAGATCTAGCGACTTCATCACGCCTGATTTTGGGAATGCTCCAGGAATTACACAGAGGGATCCTCACACGGGCAACTGCTTTAATTGAACGAAGGGGTGCGTCAGTTTCTAATCATTTGTTTTTTTTTAAGGGCCCTTTTCCAACTGCAGTACAGTATAGCATTTGGGGTTTGGGGTTTAGGAGTTTAGGAGTTCAGGGTGTGATCGGAGTTCCCAGACAGTCCCTCTGACGTAGAGACTAGAATAGGTCGCGTTGGAGTAGTACTATTCAGCACCAGTGTGAAGTGGTGCTGAAGCCCTTTTGTGAGTCAGAGGCTGTTTGTTCTCACCGGATTCGTATGTCTGATTCTGGACCTGTCACTCACTTTACCTACAGTTTAGCAGCC
Source organism: Symbiodinium sp. CCMP2456 (assembly GCA_905221635.1). Taxonomy (NCBI): domain Eukaryota; class Dinophyceae; order Suessiales; family Symbiodiniaceae; genus Symbiodinium; species Symbiodinium sp. CCMP2456. The sequence continues at coordinate 50,397 of CAJNDV010005469.1, read as the reverse complement.
ATTACCCCTTAATTAGTAGGTAGAACCTATAAAACTGTAGGTAATTAGAGTCCCAGGGAAGCCTGTATAAGGCAATGCGTTAACTGAATGGAGGCTGAACTTCAAACCCCCAAAAAGCTTCTTATGGACAAAAATACAAACATACATACTGATACAAATATTAATACCAATATTATTAAAATGAGAAGTGTTAACCTTCCTACATAAATTCATACTCGAGTTTAATTCATATGGACAAAAAAAGACTCCAAGGGCAGAGCCATCGACTCGCAGATGTAGCTTAGGGGCTGAGTACCCTAGCCCAAAAAAAGGTTAACCTTTTGAATGATAGTAGGATTATAAGAGCCCCAAAAGGTTACAGGTTACCTACTCAGCCACTAAGGTGGGGACGGTAAAGTTCTTTGGAAACCTGCTGTCTAACCCATAAGCCCCCTATTTCGAGGAGATCAGCCCTGGCTCATGAATGAAACACTAAAAGAATCCAAAAGGATCTACCTTCACCTACCAGAACCTACTGTTTTGTAGGGCCCCTATAAATCCCATATTAGGGTCTACAACAAGAACCTACAAAAAAAAGTAGGTTAAGGTAGGGTTTAGGCTGCTTTGCGAGTTGAGGGCCTATGCTCCGAGATCCTCAAACCCTAAACCCTAAACCCTAAACCCCTAAACCCTGAAATCCTAAACCCTAAACCCCTAAACCCTGAAATCCTATAAACTCTAAACCCCATAAGCCTTTCCAGTGGCTGTGGGGATCTCGAGGCGCCTTCAAACTGAGAAGAGGGTACTTTGAGCCCTGAGAAACCGCTGAAGGCTGCAGGGCCTTGTAGCAAACCTGTGGGTAGTTCTCTAAATTAAGGTCCCCTTTTCGGTCGTTTAGGGTTTAGGGTTTAGGGTTTAGGGTCCCAATATAATACGGCACCTATATAAAAGGACCCCAAAAGGGACCCTAATTTAGAAAACTACCCCTGTGCACCCGCCAAGTGGCCGTGATGCCGGCAGCAGAGACGCTCCTGCTCCCAAGAGTCTGCGCCAAGTTGCCCTGCAGGTCCTTCTCAGGAGTTGATTTGTGGCTTTGGGGCCCTATAAACCCCAAAACCCGAAACCCGTTTACGAAGCCGCGCCATCCCCCAAACTGCCATCTGCTCAAAATTTCAACCATCTTATCAAGAAGCACCTTGCGGTCTAGGGTCTTGCTAAACTCGAATAGAAACCGAAGAAGGACCCCAGCATGAGGAACAGCCAGGACCCCGAGCCTCACGCGCAAGCGCGATTAAGCCACGCCACTGTAGAGCCCTTAAACCAATTTCTTGTTCAATAATGCAGGGACCTTAATAATTAAAATAGGGTTTTGGGGTAATTCCAAAATACTATAAGCCCATTTTTGCAATAGCCGTCCCGGCACTGGGTCAGCGAGACGGATTTGTCTAACACAAAAGGATGCGGCTCTCCAACGCAGTGCTCTTCTGAGAAAAAGCTCTCTCTGTGGGTTGGGCATTGGGTTTTGGTATGTTCTACTTTGCCTGGAAAAGGCAGGAACTCAAAGGAATGATATGGGCGACACCTGCCCATACTGCTTGCGCACAACCCCCCCCGCAAAACAAAACTGTAAACCCGCAGACCCCCACGACCGAACACATAGAAGATACCAGCTTGAATCCTAAACTCCTAAGAATGCACCACAGCCATGGTCGCGACATCAGAGGGAATAAGAGGCACTTTAGGGAATAATATTGCTAAGTCCTTAGGCCCCTACATTCACCCCGTTTTACAAGTACAGTCATAGGGACCCTTAGCGGGGATAGGGGGGAGGGCGGTAGGGGGCCTTAATACCAGCAATAAGGACGTTCATACGGCCCTCTCTACCCACCTAAGACTCCATATGATACAGTATTACCCTAAACCCTAAACCCTAAATTAGTATTTATGCCGGCCCGAAGGGCTAAACTCGCTGCCTTTTTGAATTTTCACCCCACGAGCACCAGAACCCAATGAGCCTCCTGGTAAGTGCCGGTCATTCGCGCATAGACGGACGAAGGGCCGGCGCTCGCTTCCACAGTCAGCTCGAAGGAGACGATAATGTCGGCCTCTTTAGGGTTTAGGGCTTGGGGTTTAGGGTTTGGGGTCTAGGGTTTCGGGTCCCGCATACCCGGAACCCTTACGCCCAGTGTGTAGTTTGAAAGACCGCACAAAATTTAATGCCTCGACCTGTGAGGTCTATCAAGTAACGGAAAGCGGAGAAAAGCATCCAAAGTGCCACCCGGCTTCCAACGCAGATGGGTAGTTGTCAAAATTATGGTCCCTTTTGGGTACCCTAAATAATAGGTGCCGTATTATAATAAGGACCCAAAAAGGGACCATAATTTTGACAACCACCCAGATAATGATGGATACCCCTTCGCCCTGCGATGGATACAGTAGCACACCAACTCTGCGCTGTCGTTCGACAAGACGGATTCTAATCGGGGTCTGAAAACAGCACTTAAAGACTGAAAGAAAGAGGGTTTAGGGCTTAGGGTTTAGGGTTAAGGCTCTGATTTAAAGAAAGAGGGTTTAAGGTTTAAGGTTAGAAATGCTTGCACACTCTGGTTCGCAGACTCAAGTCGGGAGGGTCTCCTTCCGATTACAAGCTCCCTCGGTTTAAGGCTCTCATGAATCAGGGATCTACCTCTTCAGTGGGTTTAGGGTTTAGGGTTTAGGGTTAAGGCTCTGATGAATCAGGGATCTACCTCTTCAGTGGGTTTAGGGTTTAGGGTTTAGGTTTAAGGCTCTGATGAATCAGGGATCTACATCTTCAGTGCCAGGCACGGACTGCAGAGACCTCGCAGAGAGAAGGCGAGGACAAGGAACCTGCAGGCAACTAAACCCTAAACCCTAAACCCTAAACCCCAAACCCTAAACCCTAAACCCTAAACCCTAAACCCTAAACCCTAAACCCTAAACCCCTAGATAGGTCTGGGATGTCAAAAAACACACATTGGTCCTTAAACCCTAAACCCTAAACCCTAAACCCTAAACCCCTAGATAGGCAGTACTACCTGGCTGGTTGCATGCTTTTCACTTTAAAACCTTAGGGAGTCCCAATGTATGCCATGGCTCTTCTAGTCAGGCTCTTCTGTTGCCGGTTTCTCGGGCTGTCAGGGTGCAGGGTTCTCGGGATTTGGAAGTATTGTAGGGGCCTGAACAATTACCAATACTATTTCGGGGGTTCCTTCTTTTACTTATCGTATAGTGGGCCCCATAATTAGTAAGGCCCCTATATTCGATGCGTCGAAATTCCGCTTCAGTGTTTCGGGTTGCGGGCTCCGGCGCTTTGGCCTCCCGGTAAACGACACATCTGCCTTGCCCACTCTCTCCCTCTCGCTTTTGTGTGTGCATCTATACATAGATAAAGTAGGAGCCTGAAGAATTGCTGTAGGGGCCTCAATATTTAGAATAGAGTTTTGGGCTCCTGTATAGTCTAATTTCCACAAGGAGCCCCCAGAATAGTGTTGGTAATCCAGGCTGCTATATCATTTTTTCCTTCTGGTTCAGAGCTGGGGGATTTTGGGCTTGAGGCCAAGCATCTGCTGATGAGTTTCATGCCTTGCAGGACTCAACGTTCCAACATCGAAGGTCCAAGCTCTACTGTGGGAGGCACAGGTTGTAAAATTTAAAGCACTCTAGGCTGAGACTATACCCTCAACCTGAAACCCCGAACGCTGAAGCAAACCCTTAAGCCCCTCAAATGAGAACCCTCAAAAAGTTCTAAGCAGCAACTGAGCCCCTAATATCAGCTTTGACCCCCAAAAAGGTGGTTCGCTTAAAGCAAGCCACACCTTCACCCTTAAAGGAACCATGACGGCAATCTGTAATGGAGGCCATGCAGGAGCCCTAAACCCACCTGCACGGATGTCACTTGCGACACATCCAGGCTCCAAAACAGAGCGAATCCGGCTTTAAGCCCCTCGACCTGCAATGGCATTTAGGGTTTAGGGTTTAGGGTGTAGGCTTCAGGCAGAACTAGTTGAAGCTTCATGGATAGTCGTGAATAAGGATACAGGAACGGGGTTGTGGATGTAAGTATGAACGACCCCCCAAGACATGTGCCAGATACTTCGTTGGGGTAGGGGTTTGGCCATGCTTCCTGGATTCCTTCCTTAAACGCTAAACCCCAAACCCAATCTTGGCGGGCTTCTTGGACCACGGGCAGCTACAGTGTGACATGCTGTGTACAAAATGCCGAACAATGGCGTAAGCGTCGGAATTCATCTTCAACCATGGGAGAACTCAGAAACGCCGGACACATCATCGTCGGAATGTGGGGGGAGAATTTGGGTTACTTTTTTCAATCTATAGGGACACTCAAGACCCCAAGCACTAAATCCTAAAGCCCAACCCCTACTCTAAAGCCTAAACCCTAAACCCCCAACTGCGAAACACCACATCCTATAAGGCTCCACCGTTGGTCTCTGCCCTCAAAAACCGGGGGTGTTTGAAAATAGGGGACCCCAATATAGTACCCTAAATTGTAGGATCCCTATTAGAGGCACCCTGAAAATACGGTACCCCTTCTTTTCGGAAACTCCCAAACATGACCGGGACTTTTTTGCAAGTGATTTTGGGGGAGCTTCGGGCTCGTCTGCAAGCGCCGAGGGAGGTCTTCGTCTCTGGCTAATCATTAGGGTTTATAGGGTTTAGGGTTTATAGGGCTTGGGGCTTGGAGTTTGGGGTTTAGGGTTTAGGGCTTAGGATTTAGGGTTTCAGGCTTTGGGATCGCAGATTTAACCATAATCGACACGAAACGAGGCACGGTGGGGAGGCTACAGTCAGGTTGCTTTGATGTGTGTAGTTCTCTAAATTAGGGTCCCTTTGTAGGTCCCCAATATAGTACGGCACTCTTATAAAAAGGACCCAAAAAGGGACCCTAATTTAGACAACTACCCATGTGCCTTTAAGAGTTAGCACGCTTCGGCCCATGCTGTCAATCGGGGTAAAAGATACCTAAATCCCAAGGCCTGGTTTAGGGTTTCGGGTTTGGAGTTACTTGGAGGTTCATGGGTAGTTATAAGTAGGGTTATAAGTCCCCTAATATGGGTTATAAGTATAGTTATCCTACTTCTAACCCTATTTAGAACTACCCATGAACCTCCAAGTAGGGGTCTGGATTGAAGGTTTCAGGCTCCAGGGTCAAGTACAGTCATTGTAGACAATGGTTGTTCTATCCATTACAGGGGCCTGGAGTTCTGGGTCATCTTTAGTCTGAAGATCAACAGGAACCTTAAGGAGTCATTCAACAGGATTTCTGACTTCTATGCTATCTTAGAGGGATGGGGGTCGAAATTTTGTGTTCCTGTTTCGGAGCACCGAGCAGTAGGCTGAGAATGGTGGTGCTTGGAATGGCATTCTGTTGTTTGGGGCTTCAGGGTTAGGGTCCCGACACAGACCCCCGGAATTATCTAATAAGTGGATCCGTTCGGGACACTACAGTGAGCCCCAGAAAGCTGGAACATGGATTTAGATGACTAGTCCCTTATACTTTGCCTTAAGGCCACGAGGATAATGATGTTCCAACTCCCTGGCTTCTACTGTATACCCCCTAAACCCTAAACCCTAAACCCTAAACTCTAAACCGTTACCACTACAGGGTACTGTATAGGAGTATAGGAATCCTCCTAGGGGATCTACTTCTGGGATCCTCACGGGGCTCTGGGCGAAGACAGGTCCCAGCAGCGCTCAGGAGAGCACCGAATAATATAGGGGCCTTGCTACTTAGAGTAGGGTTTTGGGACCCATTATACTACATTCATAATAAGGACCCCCCTAAACAAAAACAAAAATAATAATAATATTGGTAATGATTTAGGCCCCTATATTAGCTGTATCCGACTTCAACCCGAAGCCCTATCCTCCCTAGGCCCTAAACCCTAAATCCTAAATCCTAAACCCTAAACCCTATATACCCAAACTCCCTAAATCCTACACCCGAACTGCTAAACCCTAAATCCAAAACCCTCCCTAACCCCTAATCTAGCCGCAAAGCTACAGCACAGCCCGTGCACCCCAGAACACGCAGGCCTTAAGCTCACTGCCTCCTTACCATGCAAAGCTAAGCGTCCGACCCATCCTTATTTTGGGGCTGTTAGGGTTTAGGGTTTAGGGGTTTTAGTCTTCTAATCCTACCAAAAAAACCCCAAGGTCTTACAAGCAGGACTACTTAGAGGTTCATGGGTAGTTATAAGTAAGGTTATAAGTCCCCTTATATGGGTTATAAGTATAGTTATCCTACTTATAACCCTATTTATAACTACCCATGAACCTCCAAGTACCAGGACCCTCAGGGCGCTCCCTCCCTGCGGTGCATCTAAGCGACACCCAGTGTCGATGCGAGGGCGGAGCAGTCCACCCCGCTGACCGTGACGGTGCCCTGACGCAACACTGGGCCCCAAAACCCCCGTAAAGCCCAAACCCTAAACCCGTAGATTGGGTTGGTGGACTTGAGCTCCGGGCCTTGCGATTTACCCTGAAGGCCGCATTAACCCGAGCCTGAACCATCAAATGACAGGACATCGAAGCACGAACACACAGACACAAACACAAAGACTACATCCGTCAAGCCTGAAAAAAAACCGTAAACTAAAAACTCGGAGTCAGCAAACCTTGAACTCTAAACCCTGAAACACTAGAACCGGGGCCCTAGTGCTCCTGACACGCTAAACGTATGGGATGATGTAAGAGGTCCTCTGCACGAGAGATGTCTACCTGAGTTTCAAAGGTTTTGGGTTCAGGTTTCCAATGTCCCCTTAACCGTAATTAACTGGGCTTTGAAGTAACCAGGGAGAAAAAAGTGTAGACTTTTGTTTCATAATGGCTCCTTTAAGGAACAGGTCCCACAAAAAAGTATTAAAGTATGGTACTCCACAGCCCTGGTAAGAGCACCCTTGATGCTAACTCTCCAGTTCTTCTGCGAGCCCCTCCAAAAACAGTATCTGTGACGCTGGAAGGGTCCCCCTAAACCCTAAACCCCAGACGCTACAGCCCTCAACACGACACCCTAAGACCGGAACTCTAAACCCTCAATCCCTCAAGTCCAAACCCTAGAACACTGCACCCGGACCTGGGCAGTTCTCTAAATTAAAGTCCCTTTAAGGGTCCTTGATATACAGGTGCGATGCTATTTTCTTGACCTAAATGGGACCCTGATAAAGAGAACCATCCACAAAGCTTGAAAGTGAGAGGCCAGGGCTCAGAAAAGCCTGACGGGCTTTAGAATTCGGAGTTTAGTTTAACGGTTTAGGGTTTAGGGTTTAGTAATTTTGGGAGTTTAGGGTGTAGGATGGTTTAGGAACTCTGCTTCACGCCCTTATTAGTCCCGATTTTAGGGCAAGGTGCCTTGGCGCTTTGGGCTCGGTTTTTGTTGAGTCCCTAGAGGCTCTATATCAGGGTTCATGAAAAAAACGTACAGCAGGTAGGTCATGGTAGTTTAGGGTAGAGTACGCAAGATACTGAAACAAGCAGACATGAGCTCGACAGGCTTACGTTGGCTGTGCTAAGTCACGATGAAGCCGCCAGGCGACACCTACTTGGAGGTTCATGGGTAGTTATAACCTTTAAGCCCAATACCCTGGCCCCAAAAAGTTTAAACTTTTCTTGTTGTAGGGGTTTAATATACCAAAAAAGTTTAAAGTTTACCTATTGGGCTCCTAAGATAAGTAGGGTTATAAGTCCCCTAATATGGGTTATAAGTATAGTTATCCGACTTATAACCCTATTATTTACAACTACCCATGAACCTCCAAGTAGACACCTGCAGATGGCCTGGACGGTTGTGACGGCAGTGGTCGTCGTTGTCGTAGTGGGCGTCGTTTGCTCAGGCCTCTGTGCAATGCTTAGCCGGGGGCCTAGGACTCAACCCCTCGCACGGCACTTTGAAAACCATATGGGTAGTTGTCAAAATTATGGTCCCTTTTTGGGGTACCCTAAATAATAGGTGCCGTATTATAGTAAGGACCCAAAAGGGACCATAATTTTGACAACCACCCATATAATATCCAGCCTAAACCCTAAATCCCTAAACCCTAAATCCCGGCTGATTTCGGGTTCAGTCGGTGGCCACGAATCCCTCGTCCAGAATCTCTATCCCCCTGACCATTTCTGGGTCTTAAACCACCAGCTGCGTCTCAAATCGTTTGTGCCACTTGCAGCCCGACGGCAAGAACCCTGAACACCTTAAACCCTGAACCCTGAGCGACGCATCCCACGCCCGATGTCCCATTGTTTGATACCAGGGTTTCAGTGTTTCGGTGTTACATAGGCCCGTGTACTTGGAGGGTCATGGGTAGTTATAAGTAGGGTTATAAGTCCCCTAATATGGGCTATAAGTATAGTTATCCTACTTATAACCCTATTTATATCTACCCATGAACCTCCAAGTAAGGCCCTCCGTCATGCATGCAGAGGATGGAACTCCCTGAGCTTGGTCTGACTTCTCCTTTGGGCGGCCTCTCTCAGGTGGAGTGTCCTAGCAATTGCAATCCGGAAAGCTTGGTCAGTCACTTTAGACACACCCCTTAAAACCACAAAGAACGGAGGTCCTCTGAACAAGAACTTTATAATCGCACGCAGTAGACATAGCCCAAAGTCTCCCCTTGGCCCTAGCCAGAACTCGCATACAATGAGCCCTAGTTGGAACATGAGTTCAGGACGAGTAGTGCTACGGTCGAGCTTTATATTAAGAAATCTTTTTAAACAAGAAATGAGACCCTGGTTGCCGCAACAATAAGTTATTTGAGACTCTGAGTGCCCCAAAAATATTTTATTTGAGACCCTGAAAGCCACCAACCCTAAG
>CAJNDV010005469.1:0-12457 GCA_905221635.1 Symbiodinium sp. CCMP2456 | reverse complement strand
AACCCTAAACCCTAAACCGCAGCTACTTTGGGGCGCGTGAACTTTTCCTGCCATTTCCAGCTCTCAAGCTCCAAGCAACATGCAACAGACTCATCCATCCTAACAGCCTACATCACGGTTAGGGTTTAGGGTTTACGTTGAACAAAGAGCCTACATAGAAGCATAGAAACCTTGAGAAGCCCTATACACTCCCGGCAGAATGATGTTTCTGGCATAAGTCTACATAAGCGAACCTTCCTGGGAGTTTCAGGAACCCAACTGTCGCAGAGCTGACTCCTCTTAGCTTTTCGAGCGGCCGCCGTGTTCTGCGTCGCTGCATTGCCTAGCCTCCTGAAAGCATGGGGCCAGGATGAGTGTTGTTTGGGTTTTTGGGGTTTAGGGGTTCAGGGCTCTACTTGGAGGTTCATGGGTAGTTATAAGTAGGGTTATAAGTCCCCTAATATGGGTTATATGTAAAGTTATCATACTTATAACCGTATTTATTACTACCCATGAACCTCCAAGTAGGGTTTAGGGTTTAAGGGTTTAGGGTCTATGGGGTTTCGCACAGGCCGAGAACCGCAGCTGTGGGTGCTAGGGTCCGACACCCTACTGTAGTTGGGCCGTCATTTTAGAATAGCTCCTTTATACTCGGATTACAACAAGGGAACCCCCAAAATAGATGGGTAATTCTTTAGGCTCCTACACTTGGAGGTTCATGGGTAGTTATAAGTAAGGTTATAAGTAGGATAACTAGACTTATAACCCATATTGGGGGACTTATAACCCTACTTATAACTACCCATGAACCGACCTAAACCCTAAACCCTAAACCCTAAACTGTTAACCTGGACGCTCTAGGCCTGGCCCGGTTCACGGTCTCAGCTGGTTGTCTTCTATCGGGGCCGACCTGGTTGGGCCCAAATCCTCGCTCACTTTAGGGTTTAGGGTTCAGGGTTTAGGGCAGTTTAGGAGTTTGGGGTTTAGGGTTTAGGGTTTAGGGTTCAGGGTTTAGGGGTTTTGGGTTTTTAGAGTTTCGGGGGGAAATACCGAGCTGCGATCGTGGATCAGAAAACGAAGGCATTGCACTGCAAGAGTTAACCCTAGCCCTAAACCCTAAACACTGCGGGTCATGAGGCTCCCTTGGTACGGGTGTCAGGAGTAGTGCTGACCGCTAATTTCTAAACCTTTCTCCGTCTGACGAGGGCAATGATGGGCGCCTCATTAAGCCGGAAACCCTACACGCTAAATGAAGATCAAGGGCCGCTCGGTGTTTGGTAAGAGACACGGGGTGTAGCTTCATTCAAAACCTGTGTTTCAAAGCCTACCATAGCCTTCCTTCTTGAAAGTTTTGAACATACGCCCTAACATAGAATTCATAGGAACCCTACAAAAAGTTCGGGTGGGGGCCTGAAGAGTTTGGTACCAAAAAGACAAAAAACATAAATCCAACATCACGCTTAAAATGGTTCACCGTATTCCTAAAGCCCCGAACTGTGCCATGCCCAAAACCTTACTTTAACCCTAAACCCGAAACCCTGAACCCTAAGCCCTAAACCCTAAGTTTAAGGGCTTGATTGAAGCCTCTGGGTTGCGGAAAATACGGTGAAGAGTTTAGGGTTTAGGGTTTAGGATTCCTGTCAAGCTTCTTGGTATTTGATGAAGGGCTTGATAGGGACTCTGGGATTGAGTGGTTTATGATAACTATGGCTTTAAGATTTAGGCTCTTAGTCTTAGGTTTCTACGGATTGAGAACTTTATGGCTTTTATGGTCTGCGGTGGGCATTGTGAATGAAAGGTTTGTTTTGACTAAAGCGCGCAGAAGGAAGACAAACACGTTTTGGTATGAGCCCCGGCCTAAAATTGAACAAGAATAGGTTTTGATAGTTTGGTTGCCTTCTACGGTGAGGGGTGAGAGAAAGAACGGAAACGCCTTCGACAAACAGGCCTTGACAGCTCATCGCCCTAGTACGATGCACTCGACACGGACTTGTCGCAACATACTGTCGCCCACGAGCTACCCCACTGCAATCCGTAATCCTAAGCCCAGACATCATGACCCCTGAAACTCTACACCCTAAACCCAGGGAGCATAAACCCTGAAAGCCTAAACCCTAAACCCGAATATCCTACAATCCCGAACCCAAAACCCCGAATAATTGGAGGCTTTGGGGGGGAGGGACTCGGGCTGAGGCCCACACCTTCCGTTGAGGCGGCGGCTGCCAGCCAAAGGGGCAGCATCGCGCTGGTACCTGGCTAGGTTCACTAAGCAAAAGATTCTGGACTAGGATTCAGGAATTTTTGGAGGTTTAAGGCTTCGGTAGACAGAAATGCTACTACGAGGGTTCCTCTGGTCATTGTAGTATCGTTTACCGGGATACCATTACATGGGTAGTTCTCTAAATTAGGTTTCCTGCTTAGGTCCCCAATATAGTACGCTACCCTTCTGAAAAGGACCCGAAAAGGGACCCGAATTCAGAGACCCAGATGACTCAAGCTGAGCCCCGAAGCAGGGTCTGTGACAGTTCGCGAGACCACCCATAAATCTTGCCCCTCGCCATGCTCCACTGAACTTGATCCATCCGACCATAGCGTTTAGGGTCTATAGGGCTCAACAGCATAATAGGCCAGCAGTATCTGTTGATGCGCGTGAGCAAGATGGTTTGGAGTTCAGGAAAACTGAGAGCATGAAAAGCCAGTAACCTAGCAAATGGGGCTTCAATCGATGGAAAAAGGCTTATTATAGCAAAAAAAATTATAGGATCCCTCAGGAGTTCTATGTTGAAGTACTCAAAGCTACTATATCATAGCCGGGTCCAGTGTTTAGGGTAACCCTAAACCCTAAACCCTAAACCCTGGTCACTCCATGTTCGAGGCCACGAAAACGCCGCGCTTATCCGATTGCTCGGGATTCTGCCCCAAGGCGAGGGCCTGATCCATCATGCCAGCCTGTCAGGGTTTAGGGTTTGGGGTTCAGGGTTTCGGTTTAGGGTTTAGGGTTTAGAGGTTAGGGTGTAGGGTTTAGGGTTTGGGGTTCTGTAGATCAGGAGCCGATCCCTCTGTGTAGACGGTGGCATGTATCATGTGCACAGATGCTGATACGTAGCCCCGACTGAATCATGGCTCAAGTGCAAAAAGAAGCGTATCGTGATGTAGGGTAGCCGGCTTAATCGAGACGATAAGCATGGCTGACCCTGCGCAACCGGATGACACGCACATAAGACCTGCAAGCATTTTCGAGTCACTACCTGCGGAATATCAACAACAAGCTACCTCAGAGCTGCAGGTTATGAGCCCAAGTGGCAGGGCTGCGCGTGAGAGAAGTGATGCTCTACGACCGCTGGTTAATGGTGTGGCAGGAAACTCTGGTACGGTCCATGGCGATGATCAAGATGATGGTGCTTTCAGGCAAGCCATGGAGACAACCGCATCGGGCGCGACGTTTTCAGACACCGGACATGGCACGCGGACGCACGAACTTCCGGAGCACGCAGCGTGGTGACACTACAGAACAAGCGGGCAGTGCAAGAGGGTTTTGTCAAGTATCTACGGCAGGCTTAGAGAACCGCGTCCCCGATCCTCCTCTACTACCTCATGCTGCAATGGCAGATCGGGTGCCGGACGAGCTATCTCAGGCAGTGATGCCATCGCCTTTTCCTTCTCCGAGTGAGCAGGATAGAACGGGGGCTGATGTAGCACCGGCTTCAGCTGGTCGTGGAAGCAACCCTGGTTCAACGGCTATGAAGTGGTTTTCACGACTTGGAGAGTTTGTTCAAAGGCATGCGACAATGGTTACTCAAAGCCGGCCCGGAATTGAGGCAACTCTGGTTCAAGAGACAGTGTGGTCGCCATCAAGGTCCCGAGCTGGATATGGTGACGCACCACTGTTTGATAGAACGCAGACTCGACGCCTTCGAGATATGGCGGCTCAAGCACCGCTTATCTACGGTCCGCCTCGTCCAACGACGGCGGGGTCGGATTCAGGCTCCTACACGCGTGAGCAATTGGAAGCTGAAGTACGCAAGCAGGTGGAGCAAGCTATGAGTGGTCAGCGTGGCCTTGTTGAGGAAAATCAGCGACTTCGCCTGCAGGTTGAACGGCTGAGTATGGAGGCTGTGACTAGCAGGGAGTTTGATCGACGACAGGGTCAGCTGGACGTGGCAGAGAGCTCAGGGAATGATGCAGGGAGATCGCAGAGCGCTGTAACAAGGGCTTTGGGAGACAAGCTACCTGTAGGCAATCCTCCTGGACTTTCTGGACATGATCGCGAATGTGGGGGTCAAGAGCAAGGGTTGGACAGAGAAGGACTATCTGTAGGCAATCCTCCTGGACTTTCGGGACATGATCGTGATTATGGGGGTCACTTAAGGGGTCATGCGGGTGATCAAGTAACTGGAGGCAATCCACATGGACTAACAGGACGTGATGCTGTACCAGACGGTGATGGTTTGAGACAGTTTGGGGTACCTGAAGGCAATCCAGCTGGACTTCCGGGACATGATCGTGGGCCGCAGGGGCAACTCTTGAGTGATGAGGACCGTGTGGGAGCTCAGAGAGGGGAAACAGCCCCTGGGTTTCCAAGCAGTGCAGACAGTGGGTTTGTGGACAACGCCTTTGGAAGTAAACCTTATGGGCCTTTCGGAGCTGGTCTACGAACAGTCAATGTAGTAGATGGGAGCATGTTTCCTGGAGGCAATCCAGCTGGACTTTCGGGACATGATCGCGAACGTGGGGGTCGTTTTCAAAATAAGTACATGCAGGCATCGGGTATCTCCAGTGGTCACCAAAACATGCAGGCATCGGGTATCTCCAGTGGTCGACAAGAAAGTCCAATACCTGGGCGTGCAGGCAGCTGGAATCCTCTAGGAGTCAGAAGAGCGAGCAGTTCACCACCGAGGAGTACATCGGGACCAGAGGACCATGCGCGGGGCAACACTCCATTGGACCCGAAGGCCAATCCGATGGAAGCGTTGATGCAGGGCATGTCACAGTTGCAAGCGGCTATGGCAATGCAGATGGGAATGGCGGCCAGTCGGCCGGAAGTTATAAGGCCGGGGATATCTGGGTCAGAGCTGCCGAAACTACCTGAAGCAGATGAGCAGGCAGCCATCAATGTGGGAGATTGGCTGCATGGCTTGGCGGGGCCCATGGGTGACCTTACAGACGGGAGTGCACGATGGTGGGCTGAGGTGATGGCGGCCGTGGACGCTTTCTACAGGGACTATGTGACGGCTTCTACGGTGAAGAAGGTGCAGATACGGGCGGAGGATTACATGACGGCGGAGCTCAGGGATCCTAAGTGGGTTCGGCTGGATAAGAGGGCGGCGAGTATGCTGCTACAAGCGGTACCCGAGGCGCTAAAGGGCGAACTGATGGCCAACAGACTGAGCTCTACGGTGGCAATCTTGGGTCGCATATTAACCATATACCGGCCGGGTTCTGCAGCGGAACGACAGCAAGTTCTTCGGGCGTTGGAGAACCCTGGCATCGCAAGCTCGCCTGGCGACCTCGTTGACATTCTTCGAAAGTGGATGCGCTGGCTTAAACGCGCCCAAGACTTAGGACTCCAAGTTCCCGACGCCAGCATCCTCCTGAAGGGCCTGGACATGGCGGCCAAGCAGCAAATGGAAAAGAGCACGGAGATTGTTTTCCGCAGCAATATGTTGAGGTACAGCCTGGACCTGGACTCAGCACCGACGCTGGCTCATGTTACACGGTACCATGGTCACTTGTTAGCGGAGTTTGAGCAGCTGTCCTTTCGGGGAAGAGCAAAGGCACCAGGACCCTCCTTGCCCGCTGTGAAGAATATAACCACAGGAGGAGGACAGTCTTCTACAACTACTCCGAAGGCAGGAACCTCACCTACTACCTCTACAGGGGGCAAGCCGTGCAAGTTTTATTTGTCTGATACGGGATGTCAGAGAGCTACCTGCAGGTTCACACATGACTGGCAGAATGTTCCACGAGAAGATCGTCAGGACAAGTGCAAAGGATGCGGGGCTAAGGGCCACCTTAAAAAGAGTTGTCCTATGAAACCGGCATCGGAGGGTGGCAGGAGGTCAGAGGACTCGGGACAACCTCGCGTGAAGAACTTAAGCCAAGAGAAAAGAGAGGACGGTACAATTCCTGTGGGGGAACGACTTCTACCTCAGCTACCGCAGGAACATCGTCGGCATCAACAATGGCGTCCACCACGACGCCATCTACTGCGAGTGGCAGTGCGGGGTCATCGTCAACGCCAGTGACCAGTGAGGATTTCTTGAGGAACGCGACCCAGATCCTGAAGATGATGGCCGAGCAAAACTCCTCAATGCACTCTATGCCTTCGATGGAGATGCTACAAAAGGCGGTGACGGAAATGGAGGCACGCATGGCACTGGTGGACTCGGGTGCTACACATCCACTACGACAAGCTACTTCTCCAGAGTGGGAGCTTTCCAATGAGGTGGACGTCTTGATTGCGGGAGACGGGGTGACGAAGATGCGGCAAAGCGACACGGGCACCCTACTTACCAACCCGTCAGCGGGAAGGACTCAGACGATACTGCCGGTGGGGAGTCTAGTGGCTGTCCTGGGGTATGAACTGATATGGACGAAGCGCAAATGCGCTTTAAGGGCTCCCGATGGACGTGAAATACCACTACGAGTTTCTTCAGGTTGTCCAGAAGTCAACGAGGCCACGGCTTTGGAGCTTATCGCCAGGATTGAGGAGGAGAAGGTTAACACTCTTCGAGAGCGGGCTAGTGCTACCAGGTTAGCGATGATGAGGGCACAGCATGTGGAGAGCTCCGAACAATGGGAATCTAGTATGAGGGACTTCGTGCAGAAGGGCAAGTTTGAGGATGGTTTCCGAGCTGTAGTGTCGATGCCATGGCTAAGTACCGTGCACCGGAAGGACCTTGTCAAGTCAGTGATGGACCTGCCAACGGGAGAGGCGGAAGCTTGGGAGCTTATGAAGTCCTTGGGGTTCAACCGTCGTATGAGGAAGAGGTTGATGCACAAGGATTGGATGGTGAGGCTTTATGGCGGTCCCAAGGTGCAGACGGATAAGATCTTCAGGCCTATGGAGTCCAACAATACGGTCCTGATGGAGGTGGACGTTATGAAGAATGCGCAGTTGGATATCCTAAAGGAGGGCCAAGGCATCTATATGTTATTGTTGTGGGGTGCAGCTACGGGCCGGGTGGCAGGCATCATGGCGGCACTTCCCAACCAGCAGTCGGACGAGCACTTCCTGCGGACAATGGTCGTGACAGAGACAGCCAAGGCTGGGAGACGGCTTATGTGTGAAGCCATTGATCTTCCGAACGACGGTGTTGCCCTTTCAGTTTGGGGATCCTCAGAGGTTGAAGGGGATCTGAGCGCTATGGCAATGCAGAGGGCGTGGGTGAAGCAATGGACGATTGAGTCGGACCTTCAGCTACTGTACTTTGATCAAGGAGGCCTTGGGCATCCACAACGACGTCCTACCCAGATGGTCACCAGCATGGACATCGTCGAACTACGTGGAGTGCGGGACGAGCGGACAGAGGAGGAAAGCTATGGCTCTCGGGCGACATGGGCACCTATGTTAATGCACGTGCTAGCGCGAGGGTGGAAGAGATGGAGGATGAGGCCGGGCTGGTACTCACGCACGGTCAAGGCTCTCAAGGCGGTGGACCGGAGGGCGTGGGAGCGACACTTAGCCAATGATCATGTACCTCACCGTGCCGACTGTATGCAGTGCATTCACAATGCAACCGGGAGACCGCATCGGAGGTGTTTGCATAAGGACTGCTATGTGATGAGTGCAGACACTCTTGGCCCAGTACGTGTACCAGGTCCAAAAGGAGAACGTTATGCCTTGGTGTTCACCTACCAGTATCCCAAGCAGAAGTTGGCCCCTGAGGACGCTCCGGTTCCTGATGAAGATTTGGTCGGCTGGGACTTGGATGTCAAGGAGGTACCAGGGTCAAAGCAAGATGAACAAGGGGAGTCAGTGGATGAACGTGTTCTCTTTGATATGGATGCAGAGGAATATGAACCCAGCTTTGACGGGGAAAATGAAGGAGCAGACCATCCTGGTGAAGAAGGCTTGGAACTTCCTGAACTACGACCAGTACGACTTAAGGGAGGACCTGAGGGTGAAGATTGGTGGGAGTTCAGAGAAACTGCAGGGGTGCTTATTCGTCATCATGAAGTACCTCGACGGGCCTTGTTTAGACCTACATCAGCCAATGGCTGTCCAGTGCACCCCGCCAAACTCGAGGACACCAGCGTCACGGATGTGAAGTACGTGGGTGGGGGAGTTGAAACGGAGACGTCGGACTGGCAAGCACCAAAGTCTGGGACCAGGACTTTGTCTACACCCTGGACCGGGGCATCGAGGTTTCGGATTTCCGGGGCGGAGGTGTCTGAAGATGAAGAGGTGCTGCGGGCCGACGAGGAACAGTGGGAAAAGCTGATTGCGGACCTTGTGAAGCCGGTAGAGATGGAGACTATCTATTTGGTGCACCCAGTCCGGTCCAAGCGCGGAGGAGATGCAATGTTGGCTATTCAAGAAGCGGTGCTACGACTTAAGTTGCTGGGGTTCCCGGTGGCGAGACTTCATACGGATAGGGGATCGGAGTTTGCTTCGCGAGGTCTACGGCGATGGCTACTGGATCGTGATATCTATCATACCCGGGGAGAAGCCTTGGTACCACAAACGAATGGAGCAGCTGAAAGGGGTGTCCGTTGGTTCAAAACCAGAGCCAAGGTGTTGTTGGCGGAGGCGGATGTCAACGTGAAGTTTTGGACATTGGCTATGCAACATGCAGCAAACAGACGCATACATGAACGGCTGGGAATTACCAAGCCTTTACTGCTACCGTTTGGAAGTAAAGTAATGGTCCGGAGGAAGATCTTTGGGAACAACAAGAAGTATGATTTATCGGACCGATGGGAGGAGGCAAAGTACCTGGGGATGTCAGAGACGATCAAGGGTGGAGCGGTGGTGTTAAGAGCTTCGGGAATGCTGACCGAGACCCTGAACTTGAGGATTGGTGTCGTTGATCCCAAGGCGCTACTAGCTTCCGAAGGGGACGATGGCGGTGGGGTTCTACGTGAGGGTGAAGTACCGGTTGTTGACCTACCTGAACCAGATCATCGCCTGGGTGACAAACAAACCCCTCCGGAGCTTAAGAAAGTCGTCAAGCCAACCGAGCACGAGGAGATGAACCCGCTGAAGCAGGAGACCAGTGGATGGAAAATGAGGTCCATGGTACAAAAGCAAGAGCAAAAGGCCAAGTTGTTCTATGACATGGGCAAGTTTGATCTCAGCTCGTGCGCGGAGGTGTTAGACGAAATGCAGTTGATTGGCTCCATGAGGAACAAAGCAAGGGGGATGCACACTACGTCGATGATTCTGGGCGCCTACGTACATGGAGGCATGAGAGGAGTCACAAAGGCGGGAAAGAGAAGACCTCACTTGACAAAGTACCTCAACATGGTCCTACGGATGAAGGTAGCCGAGGATTTGGGCGAAGATGGGAGTTGGACTACGTTGGGAGTGTTCAAGGCGGCGGAGATCCCTCCTCATCGTGATCTTCGAAACCAAGCCGGTTCGTGGAACTATGTGATGGAAGTGAGCGCCAGGCCAAAAACTGGTCTATGGGTGGCGGATGGAAAGGATGGACCTTCTGTACGGGGAGGCCGAGACCAACAGCCGATGGCCCGGGAACAACCTGATGGAAAAGTGGTGCAAGGCAATCTTGTGGACATAAGCGGAACTGCAGTGGCATTCAGGGCAAGGGAATTACACGAATACATTGAGGAAGAGCCGGAGCGGTGGATATTGGCGGCGTTTACCCCATTGGGATCAGCTACAGTGAGTTCGAGCACGGCGGCATATCTATCGAAGTGTGGGTTCCCTCTCGAAGGTACCGGAGTGGAGCGCGTGTATGTTCCGGAAATGGAGTTGGAAGATGAAGAGTTCCACCGACGAGTCTATGGACGAGGTTGATGGTGTGGAGGCGAAGGTTCGCGTACTGCGGTGTCTACTTGAACAAGAAGCAGAGGGCCTTTCAGGAGGAAAAGGGTTTCGGTCTATGTTAGAGGAGGAACTTGAATGGGGTCAGGCGCTACTTCAAGAAAGAGACCGAGGTGATCTTCGGAGGATTGCAAAAGTATCACCTGGGGAAGCCGGGGACTATGAGGTGGAAAAGATCCTGGAAGGGTTAGAAGGACCCCTGGAGGTGGTTCACAATGTGAGTCTACCCGAGGCTCGTCGACATCTACAAAAATGGCGTGCGGCTACCCTCAAGGAGGTTGATGCTCTAGTTGGCAGTGGAACCGTTCGGAGGCTGTCGGCGGAGGAGGCAAAAGAGCTAAGGGCGCAAGGTATGGTCGTTCTACCAGGTAAAGCTGTTTTTACGGCGAAGCCTCCCAGCGATCAAGCTACTGCGGACTCGGAGAGATTCAGGCGCAAGTGCCGCATAGTAGTATGCGGAAACTATTTGCCGAGCGACAAGTCCAACGTCTACGCCTCCGGCACGTCTGCAGATGGTCTTCGATTGTCCGTAGCAGTAGCGGTAAGAAAGCGCTGGAAGGCGGGAGCTACAGACATATCCAACGCCTTCACGCTAGCTCCTATGCCAGAAGACCGGCTGTTTGGAATGAGCCCGCCTGCGATAGTATCGGCCGCAGGAGGAGCGGCTGCAGGAGAGACATGGGTGATTGAGCGAGTCCTATATGGACTGAGAGAAGCGCCGAGATGGTGGGGTTTTTTCAGGAATGAAAGGCTAGTCAACGCGGAAATCCCCATGGACGATGTCATTCTGGTCTTCGACAACATGGATACAGAAGAAAACGTGTGGCGCATCTACTACCAGGGAAGCGCCGAAGTCCAAGGCATTTTACTGATTTATGTGGATGACCTGCTGATGCTGTCGGCGGCCAAGGTTATTGACACGGTGTATCAGTGGTTGACGTCTGAATGGAAGTGTTCGGCCTTGCAGTGGATGGACCAGGAGTTTCTCAGGTTTCTTGGTGTTGAACTCAGACAAATGGGAGAGGGAGTACATCTTTCACAGACTGGGTACATCCGAGATCTATTACGACAACATGGTGTGGAAGAGAAGCCTGGTTCGTTGACGGTCCCTTGTACTAGGGAGTGGCTGCAAGATGAGGACTCTGGAGATGAAGATGAAGGACGGCAGCCCGAGGAAGCAATGATACGTTTGGCTCAGAAGGCAACTGGAGAAATCCTATGGCTGTCTACGAGGTCAAGACCGGAGTTGGCACACCCAGTTGCATGTATGGCTTCACGTGCTACGCGCAATCCTGGAAAGACGCTTGAGATAGCGAAAAGGGTGATGAACTACCTGGCACGGACGGCAGAATTTGGCCTCTTCTATGTCGAGGACAAGGAGGAGGCAACGCTTACGGTGTACTCGGATGCATCCTACGCACCAGGTGGCGGCCGTTCGTTCGGATGTATAATGGCTCAGGTTGGAGGAATGCCTGTATGCTGGCGGGCCTCTAAACAACCGATAATCACCTTGTCGGTTGCGGAAGCAGAACTATATGAAGCTGTATCTTCGGTACAGTTGGGCCTGGGCGTGGGAGCTATGCTAAAAGAGTTGGGCGAAGAACCGGTGATCCACTTGAAAATAGACAATGCAGCTGCTCAAGGGTTGGCCTCGGAGGCACCGGGGAGTTGGAAGACTCGCCATCTTCGGCTACGGGCGAGGTTCTTAAGACAGGAGGTGGCAGCCCAACGGCTGACTATCAGCCACGTTCCGGGAGACTTACAAAAAGCAGACCTGGGAACAAAGAGCTTCGATGTGCCAAAGTTTCGGTCCTTGCTAACGCTGTGGAAGATCATGCCGTTCGATGCTAAGGAGATTGCGAGTGGAGCTTTAAGAACAGTAAGGAGTCTCAATGCGCAAGGGGTCATGGTGTTCGTGATGATGTGTATGATGATGATTCAAGGTGCACGGGCCAGCCTAAAGAATGATTTACCCTTGGATACTTCCTTCGAGCTCTATGTGGTCGCGATCTTGGGCGTGATAGCGTGTGTGGCTGTATGGGAGATTGCCAAGAAGTTGCTTAAGACGCCTTACGCATGGTGGATGGCATGGAACCGCAAACAACGGAGGCTTGAACGTCTACGAGGAAAGGCCGAGGCAGCTGTAAAAGAAGAGTTGCGCAAACGTGTTCAGGAAGAACCCAGGACACCGCCTACAGTAAGAAGAGTTACTGAAGTTTATGGAACGCCAGTCAGAGATGAGCGGTCTGCGAAGACTCCATACTCTTCCGGGCGGTGGACGCCAACAACAACGAGAACTACGGCAACGCAAACTGATGAGTACAAAGGTCCAAATTGGATCGATGCTCGTCGGCTACAAGGTTTCGATGGCCCCTTCTACGCTACTCCGGCGGGTGACTGCATTCATACCGTAGCTGGATGCCACGGACAGAGGAACTCAACGGGACCTGCTAAGACGTTTCGGCTGTG
>CAJNDV010005458.1:67956-84612 GCA_905221635.1 Symbiodinium sp. CCMP2456 | reverse complement strand
CTGCAAAGACTCAACGTCAGCCAAGGCGAGTGAGAAAAGGAAGGGTGCGCCGCTCTACATTGTGTACAATTGCGCGTGTGAGTTCTGCATTGGCAATACCACAACTATATCAACAACACGCTCGGTGAGGTGAGCATCTACAACATATCATCGATACCAAACCCTCACGCACTACTCCTACTACTACTACTACTACTACTACTACTCTGACTACTGCTCCTGCTGCTCCTCCTGCTCCTCCTACTCTGATCCTGTTTCTGGTGCGTCGACTTACATGTCAGCTCAAGAGAAAGCCACACTAGGGCCTCTGCCGGTCACCAGCTTATACATGACAACAAAGTTGCGCGTGCAGTATATGCTCTGATGTGCCGACAAGTATACACATCGTACTCGCTCCCAGAGGCCTACGTCAGTTGAATGAGTTGTTGTCCCATGTTGGCACCGCTCTTGCAAGTCTCAGCAACACTCCTGCATTAAGAGTATGATTGACTGCAAAACTTCGACACTGCACCGGCAGAGCAGCAATCATAATTGCAAGACACTGGTGGATAGCTACCCTCAAGGCCCAAAGCCAGTCCTTAGCCCCTATGAGACTCGCCGGAAGAGCGCACATGTCAGGTTGCTGTTGCAGCTCAGGCTGCTGCCCTCGTGGGCCCAGCAAAGGCTCCGGCTGTGGATCCCCCAGAATTGTGAAATCCGAATTATAACTTTATCGTAAATCATGAGCAGCAGTGTAGCCTTGACTGTTTCCACACACCGATGTGCTAGACGTTGGCAGCCTGTGCAATCGTGATGATGCGAGGTGGAAAAGCCGAAGCCCAAGAAGTCAGCGTGATGTGCTCAGCTGGCTTAGCAACAGGAGTTGTGACAGGACTCTACTTGTTCGATTCCTTATGCCCCGTCACTGCCATGAGCTGCTGCTGGTGTTGCAAGTCGCTTGTTCCTAGGCCCGCTCCGTGGATGGCTGCTCGAGCGGTGTTTGCCAACAAGGTCACTGCATAATGTGATGAGCTGTTCCTCACTTCAGTGTGTGTTTCTGCCGATGAAAAGGACGGTGAAGGTTCCAAAGCTTCTGAACCAGTCCTGATCTCAGCACAATGAGGATGCAGCCTTCGTCCTGAGCATCTTGTCAAGACCCGGCAGCAGTGACGAGACGGTTTCTGGCTGCTCTGCAAGTGCAGGCCGCTCCAGCCGGTCAAGAAGGGAAAGAAACCAAAGACAACAAAGACAGCAAAGACAGCAAAGACGGCACGGATTTTCTCAGTTGTTGGTGTCTCCTCTCTTGGGAGCATCTGGTATGCCAGGTGCCAAGAACATCAAGAAGCTTGGCAGTTCGGAGCTTTCGGAGCCAGAGCCTCAGCGTGCAGACTTACCTATCTGTTCCTTGAAGGGCTGCCATTTTCCCACCGTTTCCGGAGAGTCCCCTAGACTCTCCTGCCTTCAGGCTGTCGAAGGCCATCGCAGAGGATCGGAACAAGCTTCGCCTCTTTGTCGTGAAGGTCGGAGCTCTTATTGGCGAGCCTGTCCAAGCTATGATCGAAGCGGCGATTGCTATCGCTCAAGGCGAAATCAGACTTCGAAGATCGCAAGGAGAAGGCATCCTGACGTGTTCTGTGTGTCTGACTTGGGCCAAACACAGCAGAAACGGCTTTGCTGCCCTGTCCGGCAGATGTCCCTGTGCCCGGGTTTTGTGGTGGTCTCTGTGGCCACAAATTGCCTCACGGTCAGGCGAAGGCTTTGCACCAGTCGGTCCAGATGGGCGAGACGGACGAGAATGAGTCCCTTTTCTGTTCTCCGCGCGTCACGTTATCAATTGATGCTCCGTGGCCAGTGACATGCCGAGGTACTACTCAGCTTCCGTCGGGGAGGAGATGGGGCCAAATCGATGCTACAAGGTGGAGGACGGCACCGGATCATTATTACATCGTTGCATACGGCGACTGTCGGCGGCAAGTACGGGCTGAAATGCCAGGCTGCCATCGGCAGAGGAGTCTTCTCCAGCGTGTATCACTGCAAGGGCTTGAAGGACGGTGTGCCGGGTTGAGGCTCGGTTTTGAGACGAGATGTGCGCTGCAGGACGGCAAGGACTATGCCGTCAAGTTGATCAGGGCGAATGGAATGATGCGTCGGGCCGCTGACAAGGAGGCCTGTGGGGCCTTTGGAAGATGTGAGAGGGAGACGAGGACGACTTCCTTGTCGCTGCGCAGGTGGAGATGTACAAGCGCTTGGAGAAGAACGGCGCAGAGGATGCTGAGGTGCTTAACGCGCTCTTATACTTGCAAGCGAGCCCTCGACGACACCAGTCCCATGTCATGAGTCATGAGCTTCAAACTATCAGGGATTCAAGCACGTCATCATCCTCTCCGACCTGCAGACCTTTGAGCACAATGGCCACTTAAGCATCTCGGGCTTGGTTTTCTTGGGATCAAAAGGGTATCCTGCATGGGCAAGTCTGTTAAGGTCTCGTCTTTGACCTGCTCAAGTGCGACATGCGCTTTGCCTTGCAGAAGTGCCCTGGCTGATCATCTGCGGACTGTTTGGATCTGTTTGTCGTGTGAAAGGTGGGCAGTGAGAGGTGCGCAGATGTCACACCATGCTCCATGCTGTTCTTCGATGAGTCATCGGGCGAAACTGGCTGCAGGTACGGCATGGGTGGAGGTCTTCCATTACCGACCCTGCAGCAGTATGTAAGGCTGAGACGGTGTCAGCTGAAGGGATTTTGAGTGAGCTTCTGGCTTTTCAGGAATCCAGGTGCAAATAAGCTATGCTGCTGCAAGTGTGTTGACCAGGCAAATTCTGTTGGGACTTCGCGCGCTTCGAGCTGCAAAGGCGGGAGAACTGAGCTGTTTTACATCTTGCGAATCCGGTCTGCCAGGTCATCCACGCAGATCTGAAGCCAGACAACATCCTCATGACACTGAACAAGGCCCGACTTCTTCTCTCGAGCTGAGAGTGGGAGAGATGAGTGATGAGCGGTCTGTGAGGCCGAAATCAAAATCTGCGATTTCGGAAGTGCCATGGACGCCTCAGAGCAAGTGAAGACTGCGTGCGCTTTGGGCCGTACTCAGGGTTAGAGTTGTGTAATGTTCACGGCACGCCGCCAGGTACCTCCAGCCCCGCTACTACCGAGCTCCAGAGATCATGCTCGGAGTTCCGTACGACATGGGCATTGACATGTGGAGTGCGGGAGCCGTGGGCTTCGCATCGTGTCCTTTGCGCCTTGCCCATCTGTGACCGGAAGCGATTAGATTGCCTCAGAGCCCCGCAGGAACTACCACGTACGAGCTAGCCACAGGGAAGATCTTGTTCACTGGGAAGACGAACAACCAGATGGTGCTTTGCTCGGCATGCCGCGTGAAGAAGCATACCAGCTGAGTCTATGTGCTATACCAAGATGAACAAGATGATCTCCGTCGTGGGGAAGTTTCCAGAAAGGATGTGGAAAGTCGGAGAATTTGCGAGGCACGTTTCACGAGTGCATGCCTGCCTCTGAATGGCCGTGTCTACATGACGCCCCTGCAGGAAGCACTTCAATGAGAATGGCGACTTCATGAGCAAGGACCAGGGTTCAAGAACCGGGCCTGGGTATGCCTGGGGCATGTTTCATGAAGTGCCGAGCCGTGTCAAAACTCAAGATCGCACTTGAGTAACGAGAGACAGGTTTGATGCTTGCGGCTCCAGTGCGAAGCAATTCGCGTTTGGAGCCCCCGGCCCCGCGGACGGCCGTAGTCGCAGGACCCCGACTCTATCACTGGACTTCCAGATGTCGTACAGCTGTCCGGGATCCCGGGGCCGAGTTGGTGCAAGGTGGTCATACCGCTACCACCGTCTTGTTGAATGGCACATACGCTTCCTTCGGATGCCGATGAGGTCAAAGCCGACGAGAACAGTCCTGAATCTGCTACAGGTGCACCAGACATTTAAGTAGATTGAGACCTCAGAAATGATGATCTGAGAGGCAGAGCTGAAGCACCCCAATGCCGGCGTGGAGCGCAAGGACCACGAGAAGTGGGTCGTGCAGCTTGCAGAGTTGGCCGGAGCCTCGTTGGCTCCACCTGAAACCGGCCTGCAGACAAAAGCCGAGGTCAGCAACTGCTGCCGGCTGGACCCACAAGAGAGGATGAAACCCGGTGAGGCGCATCCGACGGGCGCTGCAGGCATTTCGTGCACAGTGTCATGGCTCCAGGCCTTGGAGCTGCAGTTCTTCAAGCCTTCGAGAGACAGCTGAAAGAGAGGCCTTGTTGCTCGATCCAACAGTCTGCATGGCCTCCTCTTGGCCTCTTGCGACGGCCCGTTGTGCTGAGTTCTGCCTCCCTTCCGACGACGTCCAGATCCTGCCAGAGTGCTAGCCCCAGGAAGAGATGGGATATATGGGGTTTAAGAGAATGTTGTAAAACCTGGGCGTAACTGAAGCAAAACCCACCAAACCTTTCGAAGCTGCAAAGAATGTGCGGGCTGCACAGAAGCGCAGAGGAAAAGGAGGCCGGTGTGCTTCTTCTGACAAAAGTTTCAGAGCAGGTGGCAGACAGAAACTTGAGAAGGCTTTGGGAGCTGTAGATCATCGATCAAGGGTTGTCCCAGGCATCCGTTCAAGTCAGCTTTGGTCATCACACGGATGATTTCTGCGGCCGAGATGAGCTCATGTAGAAACCCTGCTGCTCTTAGTTGCCTTTGTATAGGATTTCGCGAGTGTCGTGCAGCACCAGGTCTGCAGTACGTTTTGTTGTAGTATGACATAGTTCGGCAGTGCGGGTGAACTCCAAAGACTATCCATGCTCTTGCTTCTGTGTTTCCTTCGTTTCCAGAGCTAGGGCTTATGGCCCGCGGTCGAGTGCGAGAAGTGCGGGATGGTGCAAAGACGATGGCCATTGTTGCCTTCACAAGGACAGCAGCTTGCACATGCTGTGCCGGAGTCACGCGTTGGATGGGTTGATCTGATCATTCGGATTTCTGGGCGTTGACAGAATCACATGCATCGCAAGAAAGCCGCCTCCTCTGCTCTTTAGCCAGAGCTTTCCGAAAGCGGTGTCCAAGCTCAGTCCAGGCAGCGCAAGGCCCTGGCCGTGCGCCATGAGCTGTGACTTGGTCATCCACCATGGGCACCATGCAAGGAAAAGCAAGTGCTCCTTGCAGCCTTGCAGTGGGTGCCCAGAAAGTAATGTACTTAGAATGTCTCTTCGACAATGCCCCTTGATGCCCTCCCGAAAGTCTGTTGTGACTAAATTACTTGGACTGCTTGTCATGATGTGTGCCAACCCCAGGTGCGAGTATTCCAGTTCCGTTCCGCTTGAAGCTATGAATGGAGGCACGATGGCAGTATATGGCAATCAAATGCCCTACTATGAAAGGGGCCTGGTGTCATAATGAACAGCGGTGTCTCCGGACAGCATCTAAACGGATGGACCATATTTGGTACACAGCTGCATGTCTTTGCCTCAAGGCAGGGCTGGTCGATGCCTTCCAGGCCGGACACTGACGTCCTTTGCCGGTCCCGCAGCCATTGCCTTTCGAAACACTCCTAAAGTCAGAGTCGCATCCATCTTTTATTGTAGTGTAAATGCTGCCCAGTATCTACGTGAATGCAGTAAGATACTCTGTCAGCGATGTCTGTTGCGATGAGTCACTTAAATCCTGGATGCAGTGCAAGTGGCGGCGTAAGTTTAGAGAACCCTCGTCCTCACCGGTCGTAGGGGCTGCCGTGATCTGCCGTTAAGACCGATCCTTTCGGATAAGAGCTCGGCTCGCGGACTGGATCCCCTGAGCTGTAGACTGAAGTTACTTCTACTTATAAACCTTGCGCGTTAAGCCTCGCGCCTGTGCATCAAAGTGCCCAAACTAGCTCAGTTCCGTACAGGGTCAGTTGTGATGGCGTTCGTAGTCTCTCGTCTGATTCATCGTGCTGTCAGCTTGACCTCCCATTCCCAACTCGCGCTTTGCCAAACTGCAATGTGCGAAGATCTTGTGAGCACTTCGACCTCTTCGTCACTTCCGGCCGTGATTGCGAACTGCATGCTCACAAGTGCGAGGCCCTTTCTTTGCCTGTCATGACCATGCTGCTGTAAGGGGGGTGCATTGGCTTTATGGCTTCTCATTTTGCCCATAGCACCTTCGAAGTGGTCATCGCTGGTGTGCACTGGATGGACCTCTGCATTCGCTACATGCGCTAGTCCTGTCCCAGCTGAGTCTGCAGTAATCTGTCAGTTGTGGCTGATGTCACAGCTTCACAGCTAGTTGTTGCGAGTGTTTGCGAGTCGAGCATGGGCCACACTCCTTCCAGGAACAGGTCACAATCGACCTGCGCCGGCAATAGCTCCATGTCGACAGGGTTGGAGGAAGTGCTGCAGACCATGTCCTTGTTCTGTTTCTCTGCAAGTGAATCAACTTTCTGGTATTTCAACAGAGGCGGAGTTCTTTGCCACATACGACAAGCTATTCTGCCATGGGCAAGGAAGAGGTGACATGTGGATTCTTCGTTTGCTTATGCATGCTTGCATGCAAGGCCCATCCACTTTGCAAGAGCGCTTCTCTCGACATGCGCAATCAAATCAAGCCTTTCTGCAGCTTCAATGGTTTGATTGGAGAGCAGGCACTTGGACGAAGAAGTGTTGGAGCCTTTACCAATGTCTTGATGCCAGCTACCTCTCTCAGATGCGCTGGTGTTATATGAAGATCTCGACTTCATATTCATAGCTTATTGAAGCACCGGACATCCCGCGACAAGTCGACCCTTCTACTCGTAGGGCTGTGAGACACTCCATGGCTCGTTCTGCGAAAGCCGAGGTGCCACGGCAGCGCTGCAGCTGACACTCTGAGCGAGGCGCCGCAGTTGCAATCTCTTCGGAGGCACTGCTTAGGAGGCATTCAGTGGTGTTTCGTTTCACCGTCTCTGTGGCATTCGCCGGGATGTGCAGCTTCCTTCAGAAAAGTTGCTCTGCATCAGGACGGGCAAACGTCTAGTCGCTTCAATGCCGTAGATGTGCTTCATCCAGTGGAAGCTGACGCCATCCATTCAGCAGCGTTCACGATACTGTTGTAAGGACCGGCGGGTATGTGCCTGCTGCTTGCGGACACAGGGCAAAGAAGAACAGTATTGCTCAGTGAGACTGTTGGCCTGTGAGTCCATGTTCCTGACGCTCGCATGTGTAAATTGCTGGTGGTGCACGGCTCACGAGGCTGAAATGATGTAGCTGCCTTTGATCGCTTGCCCAAAGAAGGCCTGGGTAGAGCGCTGGTCGAGGACGCTTGTGAAGTGGATCAACCCCCATGGCGAAGCAGCGCGCTGACGGAAAGCTGGCTGAATCTGAAGTCACCATAGATCTCAAATCTGAGGATGGTTGCCCAGCAGCCTGGCCAACTACTTTCATCAACCTCAAATCCAAGCCAAAGGGCCAGAACGAGGTCAACCCATGGGAGGACATGAACAAGATGCTTGCTGTCAGGGTAGCCTACGACAAGGAAAATGCCAGAATCTCCTGAAGCTGGGGAGACCACTGTAGAGGCACTATGCCTAGGAATGTGTGCAGATTCCAGCGATCGGCACCCTGACGCCTGACTGCTGGCTCTTGCCGGCTTTGCACTAGGCACCCTGAGAAATGACTGCTCCATGAATCTGCCGGAAGTTATACACCGAACACAACGAGGATCGCCAAGCCGTCTCAGCACTGGCTCGAGGGAATCGGCAGGGGGGGCCTCTTTCAGAGCTCTGGATCATGTGCAAGTCATTGCAAGTCAGAACCCGGAACTCGACGGCCATGGTAAGACTCCCAGACATACGGAGACACTGGAAGAACTGACTCCCTTGGAGCTCCATGGCTCGGCTGGCGCCGGAAGCCCAAAAGGGAAAAGGGGGTGGAGTCTGCAGGCTCAAACCTCCGAGTCGCTGGACGCAGGCCACTGGAAGATAAGCGCGCCTGGCCTGCCTTAGGGCTCCAGCCAGATCAAGGCGAGGAGCTCGCCGGGATCTGCAGCGTTCCGAAATCAGATCCTGGACAGGTGGTCAAGACCACGAGGCCGGTTTTTTTTTGCGCAGCGTGAGAGGAAGCGTGGCTGCCGGGTGACGGAGTTGGTCCCTGTCTCTCCCATCTCCGCAGCATCCCGGCTCGGCAGCGGGCCCGGCCCATCCCGGCCCTAGCCAAGATGGGCATCCAAGGGCTCCTCAAGGCTCTGGAGGATGTGCAGCGCGAGTGCCACGTCAAGGCCGTGAGTTCGAGCTTGTCCGAACAGTTACTGATGCATGCGAGCTTTGCACAGGGATCTTTGGGAACTCTTCAAGAGCTTTGACAGGAGTTTGCTGGAAAAAGAGCAGCCATTGATGCTCATGGTTGGTTGCATGCTGCCTTGGCAGGAAGTGATCCTGTCTGCAGTGATACGTGCATGTGCTAGTCTGTGGCGATGAGCGCATCTTTTCACTCACGATTTCGCTGACCCTAGGGGCTGTGGACGTTGAGCTCGAGGTTGATGACCAGATTCATGTCCGATATTGTGCGAAAAGGATCTCGATGCTGCAGCTTTGCAGCACTTGGCTCGGTTTGTGCAGCTGCTTGACCTTGATACTGATATATGACGTATCAACAGTCAGGCGAAGATTTGGTGTCGAGCCGGTCTTTGTGTTTGATGGCGCAGCGCTCCCCGCTTTTGCCTCAGACCTCTGATGTCTTCGATGACCTCGTGTTGCGTTGTCTAAACGTTTTGAATCCTAGGGCGGCCTACCTATGCAAGTCTGAGGCAAAGGCGGCATTGCTACAGGAGCGGCGTCAGCGAAGGGAACGCATGCGAAAGGAAGGCAGCGAAGTCTTTGCAGATTGTTTTGGCGCTCACCTTGGAATGGGCTGCTGGATTTTGCGAGTGCAAGTGCTAGGCGAGCTGCGCCTGAGTGAAGGAGATTTCGCGCAGGCAAAGTCATGCCTTGCCCAGGCGAAGTGGTGGATGAACCCTAAAGTATGGTGCCACAGAATGCACCCCCTGCCAGGCGGTGGAAATCAAAGACCACCAGATCGATGCACCTTCTCTGCATGGGCCCACGTTCACGTGATGTCAAGGTCTTTCTAGTTTGGCGAAATGGGCGATGTCTGCTGCCAGACACCTTGTTGAGTCCATGTTTGTAGATTTGAACGCGCGTGGGGAGTTGACAGCACCTGTTGAGCTCTGCTGCTTTGCTGTCCTATTTGCCAATCCTTCCCGTTCTTGTGCTTTTTCTACCTCATGCAGCCTGTGAGGGACGATCCAACTCAGCATGGATGCTTCTCCTGTGATAGAGTTTCTCATGCTAAGCACCTTTGAGACCACGCCCCACCAACACCAACATGTAGGATATTGTAGGATCATTCCAGATGTCCAGAAGTATTGAGCACCCATCCACATTTAAGCCTCAGAGACCCGTAAGCGTGCACGATGTCAGATTATACGGCTGCGGAATGCAGCGGACGCATAGCACGCTTCCGCCCTTTGTCGTCTGCTTGGTGCCGAGGATGTTGTGCGCTTGCTTGCTGCGGAAGAGGTCAGGCGACCTGGCTGCAGAGCCATCGTCTCTGTGTCCTGCTCGCTTGCGTCAGCTGAGTACTGCTGTCCCAAGCAGGTATATCCATGCGCCGTGTGAAGCCGATGCTCAAATGGTGTATTTGGCTTGGCATGGTTACGTTGACTTCTGCATCTCTGAAGACAGCGATCTCCTGGCGCTTGGCTCCCCCCGAGTGCTCTACAAGCTCCGTGGCGATGGACATGGCAGAGAGATTATCTTGGATGATGCGCTGAATGGTCGAAGCTTGGAGGACTTCCAGGCGATTTGCATCTTGATGGGCAACTCGGCGAGTCCTTTCAGATTTCAGCTTCGTCTTCATGTTCTTCTGTGGTATGAGCAGGTAGGCATAGCGAAGAGGAATTTCAAGCCCTCCTCTTGATGCTGATGTTGTGTTCTCTGTGGTGGTCGCTTCCGGCATGCTGGATGTGGAAGTTCAAGGGTTCCTCATCTCTTTTCCCAAGGGAAGAGAATGAAGAGGTTGGTGTGAAACAGAACTCAAGGCTCTGTGAGGGTTCAGAGCAAGCAACTAGCTCAACTCGCTCGTCCACTATGTCGGCTGCCGCAGGAGGAAATAGGAGTGCCACGAAGAACCATGCGACGATTTCAGTTGCCGGTGGTGCTGCCGATGGGGAGTGGGGGGTGTTGAGTCATTGGGCGTGCTCATGTCAGACCCGGCTCGTTTACTGGAATCTTGAGTTGCATCCCCCTGGCTTCGGGGCTGTCTTCGTAGCACCCCGCTCGGGATGGGTCGCCCGAAGCAATGGCTATGAGAGTTTCAGGCACATCACAGAGAGAAAATCCGAAGCACACAACTTCTATTCGCAGACCGCAGATCTCGCAACAAGAAACCTGCAACCTCAGGTTGCGACTACTTGCCTCGTCTTCGCAGGGTTGGGCCCGCACTAGCAGTCCAAGTTGTGGCGGCGCGCGGCTGCGAGGCGGAGGCCGTTGCCAGGGCGGCTTGGCTTGGCTTTGGCCAAACCCGAACAGAACTTCAAGCGAGGCAGATGTGGATTCCAGGCTAAGCCGGCTCGCGTCATGTAGTAAGGGTTTGCGGCCATTCCGTTGCAGAGTCCCAGGAGCTGCGGGTTCTTGGAATCGCTGTGCCGTCGGAGTACGCCGAGCACTTCCGGCTGGCGAGCAAGGTCCTTCAGCTGCAGCCGGTCTACGAGCCTCGTAGCGGCCGGCAGATTCCACTTTGGAGCTCGCAGGACTCGAGAGTTTTGAGCTCCAGGCTCCACCAGGAAAGACCGAACTCGGATTTTTCTCTGGTTTCTTCAGGAGCCGCACGCGGTGCCTGTGCAGCTCGCGAGTGCCTGTGCTGCATTGCTTTTCCCTTTACTTGGGGCAGCTTCCCTCAGTAAGCATCCACGTGTCTCGTGGTGCCGCCAAGGCCATACCGGGACCTCTGCTCCGCAGGAAACTGATGCTTCATGCCGCGATGGTTTGGTCCCGATTGAGGCGCCTCGAGGTCGCGTGAGTCGGAAGGAATCCCCCCGCCGCAGCCGCAGCCGCACCCCTGCACGACGAGAAGGCCTGGCTACAAGAGAGCTTGAGGGGGTTTAACTTGCCCCAGGCCTCCCACATGCTAAAGAGACTGAGTTGAAGAAGAGGAGAGAGGTGCGGGGTGCTCATCGGTGCTCGGAGCCTCTGCCTGGGTTTCAGGCGTGGCGAGGCAGGCCAGGGCTAGGACTCGTAGAGAGCGCTCCGCAAGTCCCAGGGCTGGCACCGGAAGGTAGGGCCCCGGCACGTAGCAAGTCAGGTGCCAACTTTGCTGAAGTCCGGGTGCTCACATCGGGTCCGGACTCAAGCCCAAGAAAGGAAAGAAAGCACGAGAGTCTTCGGAGGATGCTCAGCTGTGCTGTGCAGCCGAACCAACTAGGACCGGGTTAAGTAGCACGAATTTGCGTGGAATGGCATGCCAAATTCACGAACTGTGCACATCTCGGAGCGAACGGCTCGAAGTGCCGGGGGTTGGGAATGCCGTGCTGTGGTGCCCTGCGGAGAAGGATAGAAGGAGAGAGCCTTGGGTGAGAAGTGCTTACGACGTCACCCCTCACACGAAGAGCGGCCGCAGTCTGTTGTGTGGGTCGGGCTGGCACTCCTCAAGTCTTGCAGGTGGCAGTGGCAGCGCATTTGTCAGCGACTCTTTCGAACAAGCGAGGCCGGACTCTTCCCTTTTTTGGGGAGCCAGAAAGGAGCTGAAGCTGGCCTTGGTCAGGTCCACTCAGCAGGGCGCGATGACCCTGGAAGAATTCATTCGTCGAGAGCGTGTAGAACGTACGGGAAGCTCACAAGCAGCTTGTCTCTATTCAGTGCCAACGGCTATCATGCCAAGAGCAGGGGAGCTGAGGGTGCTGGTGAGCATGGAGACGGAGACCTTGCATGCCCAGCCTTGAATCTTGGCATGACACGAAAGCAGACGTCAGAGAGAGTGTCTTCAAAATGTTGCGGGTGGAGATGAGCTTCCAAGCATTGGGTTTGAGGGGCTGCTGGAACCTTTCTACATTTGTTGCAAGTGCATTGACTTACACAGTAGTGACTCGCCCCTAGTCATTTACTTTTTCATTGCGCTTTCCCGGTCACACCCACTTCCATTTTCAGGAGTGCAAAAGAAGGAAAGTCGCGCTTCTTTGGACGGCAGCACTCCAAAATGGGCAGCCTGTGGTCGGACTGAGTCTTATGGAGGTCTTCGTGCGCGAGACTGAGAGACGCTAGGACTGCTAGGAATCTTTACAAGATCAGGGCTTAGCGGCTGTTGCTGCAGAACATCTGCAGTCAGAATGTCTGATCAGATGTGTAACATACCTCCCAACTGGAGGATGACGAGGTATTTTGTAGTCATCCCCGAGGGGCCTTGCGCGAGAGGCTCCCGCACGGGCCTGTACTGTGAAAAGCCGTGGGCCCCTCTTCGAAAGGGCCTTTGCATGATGTTCTCACTCATGGCCCCTCGGTCTCATGATGTCGCATGTTTCATGATGCTCTACAACCCTTTTGCTCCGTGTGTCTGGTCTGCAGGATGCCGCTGAGCCTTCTGCTGCGAGCAGGCCGGGCAGGGCCTTTTCCAGTCCAGGCTTTCAGTTCTCAGGCGTTCAGAGGCCGGGTTCGGGTTGGGCATTCGGACGTGGAATCGAGCTGTTGCGGAACCTTGCTCCCCGAGTACAGTACGTCACTCACTCACGCACTCACTCCCTCCCTCACTCCCTCACCCGGATTGATGAATTAGGGAATCGTTGCAGGCGAACCAGGGTGCTTTTATCAGTGGATGTTTCCGGTGGTTTACCGACCTGGCCAAGTTAAGTACGCAAGCAGGCGTTGGTTTCGATAAGCGGCGAACCCGAATCAAGCCTTGCAACGTCGAAAAGCTTTCGACTTTTCGGGTTTTTTGCTCTTATCCAGCCTGTTTTTCGCTTTTCGACTTTTCGACCGTTAGCGTTTTCCACAGTGTGGACTTTTCGTGTCCAGGTTTTCAGCTCGAGGGCAGGGTAGGGACTAGCGAGGCCCAGCACTGGAGTGGGGTGCTGGGCTGTTGTTCCAGGCGCAAGTCTAGCCAAGCCCGGGGCTAGATGGGGGGTTGGCAGGCCAAGATGTTGGGCCGGATAGTGGTAATGGCTAGTGGAAAGATTGGCCTAAGTGTAGGTAGGCCTGTGGAGCTAGGCTTGGCCGGCTATGCGCGCCCACAGCCACTCGCAAACACAGTGGACGACCTGGAAGCTTATGAATGCACGACTAGGTGTAGTGTAGGCATCTTCATCGCCTTGTGAGCCGCTGAACTGGAAAACCTGGAGCCCTAAACATCCAGCTCGTTTCCTCTTTCAACTCTGCGAGCAGAACAAGGCTCGCATAGCCAAGCTCCAAATTCCGAATCCTCGACTCGCAAATTACCAAAGACTCAAGCCTTGTCTCACAGCCTCAGCCCTTCTCCGTTTTCCAAGCCCTCGATATCCCGAAGAACTCAAATCGCTCCCCGTTGCAAGGCCACAGCGGGAACCGGACAGCCCAGAGCCCAGCGCGACGTTTCTGGTCATCACTGAAGATTCTCGATTCCGGGCTTGCTTGCTGAAAAACGGCTTCGCAAAAGGGGCTGGAGGCCATCGAGTCCTTGGTGAAACTGCTGTGGGTTTGAGCAAGCTCCAGAACCCCTCGACCCCCTTGA
Source organism: Symbiodinium sp. CCMP2456 (assembly GCA_905221635.1). Taxonomy (NCBI): domain Eukaryota; class Dinophyceae; order Suessiales; family Symbiodiniaceae; genus Symbiodinium; species Symbiodinium sp. CCMP2456. The sequence continues at coordinate 70,939 of CAJNDV010005458.1, read as the reverse complement.
ACTTGGCTCTGCCTGGCTGTGGTTTCTGATTTTCGACTCCCAGGATGGGACCACCGTCCCATCGACGAGGAAGCTTGGGCCTCAGGCTTTGAGGTATTCCGAGGTTTCATGACCATTGCAGCACCAGCACTGTCACGATTATCACGAGTCCATTGCTGTGAATGCGTGGTAATGTTCTTGGGGTACAAAGGAAGAACACACTAGCGCTAGTGAGGCTAAGACAAGATCCATTGAGAAGATTGCTCTCTCTCTCTCTCTCTGTCTCTCTCTCTCTCTTTGCGCTCTTTTCTCGCTTCTGGTGCTGTGAAAGCTTGAAAGCAGCTGAAGGCGTGGAGCGGGGGAAGAAAGGGTGGTGGCCTCAAGACGTAGGGCACCAACAGAAGCGCCCTAGGTTGAGCCTGGAATGCACCCCAGGCTACGGCGAGTGGTCCTGGAAAGGAGGGAAGGGAAGCAAAGGCCGTGGAAGGCCGGGCCGCAGCAGATCCGGAGGGTACCGGAGTGTGATATATATATATATATATATAAACTCGATCACCGACTCTACGCCGAAAGTGATGGCAGGCGGCGAAAAGGAGAAGGGAAATGGGTTCCAGTCTCAGAGAACATGTTCATGCTTGGTCTATCTGTTCCTCTTCGCTTGAATCGAGGCTCCGAAGGGAGCAAGAGACGCGCCTGAAGAAGGCAGTGCCCCAGCATGTGCCCAAGCGAGATGCGAGCTTCTCAGCAGTTGACGGCATCTGCCAGGTTGGGATGGTGGTTGGGAAGAAGGCAAGCTGCAGTCGGTCTTTTGAAGCCTGAGCCGGAAGCCTGCGACAGTGCTGCTGCCTTTGCTACAGGCTCTGACAGGAGAGCGGGAGACCTAGCAACGGAAGCCGCCGCTTGCAAGTGATGCTGCGTGGTTTCTCATGGTTCCCCAGGGCAAAGATTCCTTCCGTCGTGGCAAGGCCGTTGCAAGTGAAAGTCGCAGTGTGAAGACATGCGGAATCCTGTCATGGTCTCTTGGCTCTCCGAGGGGTCTTCTGGAATCGTGGCTTCAGACCTGTTGGGTGAATGGCTGGATGGGCAGGACCTTGCAAATTCCAGAGACTAGTGACTAGTGCCGGCTAGCACTGCTTCTCACTGCTGGCACCAGGACAACGATGTTGTCGTGCAGTCTGGCCGGGGGCCCTGTGTGAGATTGCGCGGGCAAGCCTGGGTTCTTTGATTTTGGTTTGTCAGTCTCCGATTACAAGGTCCTGTCGAGGGTGAATTCAGCATCGCTAAACGACATGAGCGGGATGCAGCGGCTCAGCGGGTTCACAAAGTCTGCTTTCAGGTCCCGAGCGTTCCCGGCCACTGACTGCCCGTTTGGCTCGTCGAGGGGGCCGTGAACAGGCCTTGCAGCCGAAGGCGTGACGTGGCGTGACGCTCTCGTATCCGCCTCAGGTGCTGTCTCTGCGGCGAGAGCCTGAATCCGATTGCTGGGCGTGTGGAAATGCTGCTTGAGACTCGGTTTCGCATGCAGAGCCTCCAAGCGTTGGATTGATGTGACAGTCAGGTTTTGGATAAAGCCGCCTCCACGACGAATGTCCTAGTCTGGCCAGGGCCTTGCCTGGTGATTCTGGATGCTTGTGCTTGCGACCAGACTTCTTGTTCTCAGGGCTGCATACGACGGCCGCCGGAGCGTCTGGCGCAGGAAAGAGGCTATCCATCTGTCGGAGAGAGCGGCAGTGATTCCACAGAACAGGGCCGCTTTTGCTGCCGAACTGGGCGTAGAGGTGTCGGAGCAAGCCGAGCCTAGCGATCTGCTCCCGCACGGACCCCAAAGTTCAGCAGCCTCGCGTCTCGCGTCATCCAAGTTCTCTAAAGACTCTAAAGCATTCTAAAGCTGCCCCAATGGCCCAAGGTGGTTGCTGAAAGCTCCGGCTTTGTTAGGCGGGACGGTGCAAATCCCTGTCTTTTCCAATGGTCGATCTCACTCCTGGAACACTGTCAAAGGTGCCTCCAAAGGAGATGAGGAACAACAGCCGCAGGCCTCTTGCAGACGTCGTGCACCTTTACAGGTTAAGTTGGATGTTCTGTGATGCTGCCATGCTGCCATGCTGCCATGCTGCCATGCAGCAGCAAAAGGCCAAAGCTGCCAACGGCCGAGTTGCAGAAGGCCTTGGCACCTTGATTCTGATGGATAATGATGCTCTTCCTGTGGATATGTGGCAAGATTGGATCCAGCATGGCATGGCAGGTTTTGCGCCGCCTCCACGTCGGCAGAGGAATTGGAGTTGGAAGCTAAGACAGAGCCGCGTTGGGTGAGGAAGGAGGGGCGGCTATTCCGAGGCTCGATCTCCATGGACAGCGATGTAGCCGGAGTGGGACGCCCGGCAGTCCGCGGGCCATCTGCCAGCTGAGTGACGAATCCTGGATTCAGGTTTTCGTCGGACAAGCGGACGGGGAGGACATGGCACACGTTGGTGCTGGCTTCGTCGATGATTGATCAACTATACAATACTCAATACTAATACTCAAAACCAGCGAGCAGCTGCCACGTCTTGGTGCAGTAAGCCACAATCAATTCTAACGCTTCGCCGTCGGCCTGACTGTCTTCAGCTCAGCGACCGAGTCTTGGTGCTCGCAACTGCTGCCGCCGCTCTTCCTGCTGCTGCTCATGCTGCTGCTGCCACCGCCGCTGCGATGGCCACATGCATGTCAGAACAGCGACGACTCGGGCCCTTCTGGGGCGGTGGACTAATCGTACCAGTGGTAGTTGGGAAGAAGAAGAAGTAGGAGCAGTGGTAGAAGCAGTAGTAGCAGTAGCAGTAGCAGTGGCAGTGGCAGTGGAAGTGGCAGTGGCAGTGGCAGTGGCAGTAGCAGTGGCAGTAGCAGCAGTAGTAGTAGTAGTAGTAGTAGTAGTAGTAGTTCAGGTGGATGTTGCAGTAGTCGTATTAGTAGTAGTAGAAGTAGTGGCAGTACTAGTCGTGGTCGTGGTGCTGGTGGTAGTAGTAGTAGC
>CAJNDV010005458.1:41547-62633 GCA_905221635.1 Symbiodinium sp. CCMP2456 | reverse complement strand
ACACACACAGACACACAGACGCACACACACACACACACAGACGCACACACACACACACAGACGCACACACACACACACAGAGACGCACACACACATACACACAGACGCACGCAGAGACACACAGAGACACACAGACACACACACACACACACAGAGACACACACACACACACACAGACACACAGACACACACACACAGACACACACACACACACAACACAACACACACACACACAACACACACACACACACACAGGACGCCCACCTGCATGTGGAGTGCATGTTCACACAGACTTTCAGATTTAACTGCATGCATGCAGTACGTCGAGCGATAACGTGTGAGACAGCTAGTGGTGGTGCGCAGCATGTGAAGCCGTCTGTGCAAGCTCGTTGAAGAGCCGAATTCGGCCAACGCAGGTTTGCTCTGCTTTAGAGTACAGGCTCTGGTCGAATACAGAGCGAGCAGGAAATGGGAGTCGTTACATTGACAAGGACGATTGTGACGAAAACGAGGTTGAAGTGACCTTAATGGCAAACAACTCCCAAGTGCATATGTTTGAAATCAAGAACTGATGTTGCACTTGGTTGCTCGCCCGGGCAGGACTAAGCTGAGCAGTCACCCGTTCAAAAAGGTTATCGAACCACGAGACGCCAGGGTCAGTCTTGTGCTTGCAACGTGGCCACCCTGCACCAGACTCTGAGTAGTCTTTTTGACCTTGCCCTTGTTGATGCGGTCAGCAACAGTGACCGAAATTGTCACCCGTGAAAGTAACAGGTGTGACACGAAGAACTCTTTGAACCTCGAGCGACATGATGTATGATCCCTCGTGGGAGGACCCCATGGTCCCCTCACTTGATTCGGCCCTCTGGCAGAGGCTGGACAGACAATGCACTGGGCCCGCGGCTTCCGTGCTGACCTTCTGCTGTGCCACAGGCTGCCGGATGCACCTCGCCGCAACGTCCTGCACCGTACAGAGCCAAGAGCAGTGTCTCACCGGATTGGGCTCACTCAAGTCTCTTGGACTCTTAGCAAGTGCTCAAGCCGACGTACAGTTCTGGGTTCGTGGTCGAGAAATGCGACACTGGGACGAGGTACTGGGATGGTAGGAATCGCCTCACTGCTCTCTACCTCTCTATTTACAGTATGTGAGTAAGAAAATGCAAGCAAACATGTGTGGTTGTACATGTGTGTATGTTGTGTATGGTTAGCATTGCACATTCACTAGCAGCCGGTCATGCTGCTCACTACAAGAAATCGGTCTGCGAGCTGTCCGCTCTTTTCTCCGAGGACTTGCAGCGTTCCAGAACAGCAGGCAGTTTTTGACTGGTGGCTGATATATGTTGCACTGAAAAATAGATGATTTCATTGCCGCGTTATGCTACAGAATGCATGAACAAAGAGCCTGACATGTACGTTGAGGTGCCGCACATGTGGACAGATCCCTGCCAGTCCCTGTGTGCCAAATAAACGACTGCCTTCGCAGCCCGTATCGGTTGAGCTGTTGGACTGCTTGCATCCTGGCCAGTTTCGTTCCCGGCAGCTACGTGGCGGAGTTTCCTGCCGGGAACTGGAGCGAGGCAGAGCTATTGTACTGACCTATGGACGGTCCAACACGCGTGGTGTGCATTGCTTCTGGGTGAAGGTAAGCCGGCTAAGCCAAATATGGATCTAGGTTTGCTCACTTCTCTGGAAGAAGTGGATGCATCCCTGCCCGATTCCTCCAAAAATCTCTTTTGCTGTAGAATGGCCCTGTCACCAGCTCTTCGTGGGCCGCCACCGCTTCCCGGTGCTGCAGACGGACATCCAGGCCCCACACTTCTTGCTTTGGAAACAGTGTAAGGGTTCAGACAAGAGCGAATGATAGGAATGAATGATTCGTTACCTGCATGTACTTAGGTTTCGTGGTCGGTTCGGGTCGAAACGTTCGTGATGTCGATTGAATTTGTTTCCCTCCGAGACAGTGGCCATAAGTTTCTTTCCGAAAAAGAGCAAACAGCGAGGGCTGGCAAGCGCTGAGTTGTTTGGCTTGGTTCTGCAGAAAGCCAACTGGCCAACCTGCATGGTGTCCCATGCATCTGCTGTCATCTGACCCAGGCGTTGCTGCGACGCTACACTCTGTCGGCGGACCCCGACATGCAATGCATGTTTAGGGTAACTGGTGCCGACGCACGACTCAATTACTTTGTTCTAATACCAAGTGCGCAGGACAATGTCGCTTCTCGTGCCTCTGTTTCGGCCTCGAGATGCGCGGAAGGATGCATTTCAGTGCTGTTTCGCTCATGGTGGCTCTTCCTGAACTTACAGGCCATGGCACGTGTCTTCGCGCTCTACCGAGCACTGGAGCTTCGGGCTCAGAAAGGTTGAGCCAGAAGGCCCATCTTCGATGCGCACAGCAAACAGGCAACACAGTTACACTGCTCCGGCTCCAGTCAATTCCTGGGTTGTTTTTCCACTGCTCCTCGCTTAGCCGCTTAGCAATAGCCGTGCACTTGGCACCATCACCGTAGTTGGCCCTTGTGTGAGCTTTCTAGGATGTGTACCGTCTGGTGACTGGCTTCGGACAGTGTCGGTGTGGGAAGTGTTGCCTTGACTCCTGCTAAGGAACCCAGTGTTGACTGCCGGCCAAAGAAGTTCACACCAGCTTTGCACGGGCCCTAGCATGTGTGGTGGATGCACGAAATGTCCAACAGATACCGTAAGGTCCGTTCCGATGTTCTGAATCCGGGCTGGCTTTTTTCAAAGGTACCTGGCGGGCGTCCTCGAAAGAAGCAGCCGACGTGGAGTACCTGCCAAGCTTGGTGTCAGATTGTCGGTTCCGGGCTCCGAGTTGTTTCTGTAAGTTCTCTGCGCTGTCTCCGGTTCTCTCCTGGTTTCCTTTTTCGGCGAGTCGGAGTCGGATGTAGGTACGAGCTCTTCGCGTCGCCCTTCAATGCTCGAGTCAGCAACGGCAAGCCCCGGGCTTGGCCAGCACTCAGAGCACCCGACGTATTACGTCCCACATACCACATTCAAGGTATGCTTCCCGCTTCCCTCATGCCGAGAAGATCTTTGGCTCGGCGGGCTCGTGCGCAAACCGCACAAACGAGCAACCGAGCTGAGACTTGGCATTCGTAGTGCTGCAGGTATCCGGATGTACTTGACGAGTGGCCATCCACAGCCGTCGAGACCTCATCAAATTGACACGGGCATGCGGAGCCTGAATGTGTTTGAGGCGTGACCTTTAAGCGTTTCTTACAGGCCAATCTACAAGACAACCACAGGTGGCTGGATTTATGCAATTCATGTCACACTCTGTTCGGCTGCATGCCCTTCGGGTCGACCCAGATTGCACAGTCCTCATAAAGGCTTACGCGACCCCAGAATGCTTGAAGATGCTGCAAACCGGCAAGTAGTGTCTGAGAAGATCGCTCGGGTGTCCACATTGACATGTGAGATTCACTGTTCTGAGCCAGCGTTCGTTGGATTGCCGTCCTCGACAGCATGATTGCCACGGGCTTCACTCTTGCTCGGCACTTTAAGAAATTAGCTGCCGTCGTCAACTCTTTGGCATTTGGCGCAGATAAGAAGGTGCCTGAAAACCAAGCTTGAGGATGCGGGCTTCTTGAGGGGCTGTCCGAGCGGCCGAACGAATCCTCAGAAAAAGCAGGGGTGGTGATTTGCTTGCTGCGATACCCAGGTGCTGTCGGTCAATCCGCCATTTTCGGATGCGTGCCCTGCCACCTGCGTGCTGGTAGCATAATGTCAGCCTGGCCTCAGTTTACCAGCAACAGGTACTTGGACGATGTTGTGGGCAAGCAGCTGGACCGAATTGTCGCGGGCTTCAAGAAGGCAGCCGCTCTCGCGCAGATTGCAGCTGACGCTTTCTCCCGATGGCCGTCACAGGTTCATCTTTTCGTACCTGTTCGTGATGCGCTCGGCTCTCAGAGAAGAGCAACGTGGGAGGCGGGGGCAGCGGGCAGATGCGGGCGGTTTGCCGGCCGAGGCCTTGGCGAAAGCAACTGCGGCGTCTTTCCAATGCGCGGTTTGTTGGCATCTCAGCGCCGAGGCTTCTGTTCACGGGTACCTGCGGCCCCACCGCTCTTGATCATGCATTCAAGGTACAGGACTTCTTCGATGCAACGGCATTGAAGGAGTGGCCGACGGTCAATCTATGCTTGTCAGCACACTGTTACAGTATTACGGGCATCTGCTGTGCTTATCAAGCCAACAGAAGAACAAGAGAATCTTGCCTGGCAAGGACCGGCATTTGGAGCAGCCGGTGCTTCACTGGGAGGTTGGGCACCGAGCCCACATCGACCTGTGCTTATGTGACTCCCAAGTCTGCACCAGGGAAGTGAGCTCGCACCAGCTGAAGCTTAGCTGGAAGCTGATCAGCGGCTCGTCGAGAGAAGATTGCGGTGCGTTGATGGTCTGCCATGACGCTTGTTCCCGCGAAGCTTACCAGGAACAGACTTCTTGCCATGCTCTCTGCAAATCCATCATGCAGCGGACCTTGACATACCTTTGTACAGCATCCGCAGCGAGAACGCTGTCCGTAAATGCGCAGCGGCTGCTTCAGCCGAAAAGCCAGCACTGCGTACCATGTGTACGCTGTGCGAGAGTTGCAGCCTGAGGGTTTCTCAAGGAAAAAGGTGACTCGATGCTTCATGCGGCGCACTTGTTGATGCCAGAAGCGAGGCAAGCTAGTCACGAATTTGCCTTCATGGAAGAGCCAGTGCTTCTAGAAGTCTGAGCCAACGGCTCACCAGCTGAGATTTGACTGAACAAACTCTGCAGCTGATGTAGCTGACACGAAGCCGACTCGACATGAGACGGAGCGAGCACCTATATCACCAGCCCACTCCAAGGCCCATATCTGTACTCCACTACAGAATTGGCTCATCGCAGCTGCGATGGTCTCCGAGGTTCAACGCCGACCGACCCCTGCTTATTCGGATCAGACAATACCAGCTGCCAGGATCTGAAGAGCGATGCCAGGCCTCGCACACCTCTTAGCTTCAGCGAGTGCGGCGTGACCTCGCAGCATCCGAGAAGAAACAACATTTCACTGCAAGCGCTGCTTCAAAGGCGAGCTGGTTTCGAGCCGGCCGAGATGCGGATCCAAAACCGACGGCCGAGAAGGCCGAAGAGCAAGCTCCAAGGAGGCCCCAAGCCGCTTCCGGAAGAAACGAAGGAGAGATGGGGGGTTCCGGTCCCGCCCGAGGCCGCGGCCGCAACGACGGCAGCCCTCGACTCCCCCGAAGTTGGACGAAGGCGTGGCAAGGTCCATCCGACGAACCAGACACATGCTTTCTTCCAAGGCTACGGCGTTTCCGATAGCAAGCCCGTCCGGCCGCACGGGTCTTGGAGCAAGCCGGATACACGGATGATGCATGCCCGTGCTTACGGAGATGTAACTTATGAATTCTTTTGCAGCTCTCCTGCCCCCTCTTCGTTCTTGGGTGCCCTTCTGTTTCCGCCCTCTGCATCGATGCCATGCTTGGGCATAGCATCCTCTTTGCCTCGGGACGTTCAATGCCTCTGGCAGTTGATCTAGCCCTAGCCGAATCTATAGCCTTGCAGGAGGTAGCTGCCGCATCCGGCATGGGCACGGCGTGGGCTGCCCTGCTTTTACTTGTAATTGTAACATCTTGTAGTTCTGTCCCGATGATTTCTTCCTATCCTCTTGCGGCAATGTTGTTACCTCTTTCTTATGGGGGCATATGAAACTCTGAACCCGGCGTGAAACCGGATGAAAAGCGGTGTGGAAGATGCGTGCACCCGAATTTGTGGGTAGCTTTGCTACCAGTAGTTTCAGCATAGTGGCGCACTCCATAGCTTGGCACATCACCGGCTTCAGGCCGCGAACGCCCTCGACTCCAGGCCTTTCAGATCGCTCTGAGACAGCCCGCGCAGCATCTCTGGCCAAGGTGACAGGAAGGCCACCAGGCTTCGGGAGTTTTGGCATATGAGTGTACTTTGGTTGGACTCGGGCTCGGTGCCCAGGGGACCGTGTCAGGCCGCAGCGACGTACCTCCGCTCCGAAGTTGGAGGACGAAGGCCCGGGCAGTCGTGCCTCTGACGAGTCAAGCAGAGCTCTTGCCCAGGCTACGCTAAGCCCGCCAGGCCAGGCTTCGATCCTTCAAGTGAGCAGCATCTCACAAAAAGGAAGGTTCAGTGAAAAGAAGCAGCAGCCAATGCAGCCAGGCCGCGGCGGCAGCCGACTCCCCCGAGGTCGGAAGATGAAGGCCCGCGGTCGGCCAAAGCTGCTAGGCAAGAGCAAGACACGTTTCGAAAGGCTACGACCGAAATGCCGTCAGGCTGCAGGGGTCTCGGAGCGAATGCTGTGCAATTCTCTAAGAAGTCTTGTATTCGCTTGCTGAGACGGAATTGCTCAGGCGGACGCCGGTCGAAGTCACCTTGGCAAAATCCGGAGGCTGGAAAACGAATTGTGAGCTGACGGCAAGCGACCAGAGCAACACTGCATTTTCTACCTGCGATGCCAGGAAAGGGCGGAAAGACGGGCAAGGGCCGGAACCCCGGCCCCTGAATTCTTATCATTTTTCACTCCACCACTGTCAGCCGTACGCCTTCCCTCACCCCGCTCCGAAGGTCTCTGGACGGGCAATCAGGAGACGAAGGCCGACCCCGCCCTTCTCTTCCTTTCTATTGCAGCAGGACTGTTGAGCTGTAGCTAGATGATACGGGTATGATGGGATGTTATCCTTTTCTTCATTGTGTGTTCTGCACCGCCTCTTCAGTGCTATAATAGCTTGTTGTATCTGCTACTGTACAAGTACTGCTATTTCACCGTGCGCTGCATGTACTTACATGCTATCTTTTGTATGGGGCTTGTAGCGCAACGGGTAAACCCCCTGTCTCCGCCACGCCCCGACTCCTAGACTTTCTGTGCAACTTCGTAGGGCCTTTGTTGCAGGTAACCAGCTTCTTCAGCGCGAAAGGACAGGGCCGTGTGACAGAAGATCCCATCAGAAAACTCGTGGAGATTGTGGAATGCTGGTGTGCTTGGCGCAGGAGCGGGTGGCCCGGAAGCAGGTGGGGCGGCCTTGAACCGTCGCAGCTTCAGCCTCAGCTCCTGCCAGGCAAAGGCGAAAAGCCGAAGAAGGGCTTCCAGAAAGGCCTGCGACTTAAACTTGGGCGGAACGATGGCAGAGTAAAGCTCGCAAGACACGCTTGGCAGTAGGATCTTTACGTGCATTGACTGCCTTCTTGCCAACGCAGCCCCCTGGCTTAATGTGTGGACGTCGAGGCATGTGGACTGGGTTCGAACAGAACCAAGACCAGGCCAGCAGCCATGAGGCTCGATTATTGCTTTCAGGCTGTTTCCTGTTGGCATTCGGACAGGCCGATGTGCATAGCTCGAAAGGCAGGGCACCCAATCCGGGATGCTCAGCAGAGTGGCTGTATCAAATCTCTCTGTGCTTCATCTCGCTGATCGGGAAGGCTCCCTGACGTCACGGAGATCCAAGTGGCTGCATCCCCGAAGTTTGCCAGTCAGTCGGCGACGCTGAGACCTTCGCGCTCAGCTTAGGCGCTCTCTGGCAAGCGTTCGCCAGAACGAAGTAGTGCAGGGCAAAGTCACGGGCCGAGTGAAGAGATTTTTGTCCACAAGCAGCCGCTGAACCTCTTTTGCTCTCAGGTGACCTGCTTTGTGGAGGCCGCGATTCCCAACCTCCACGGGTTGGCGGACCCTGTGCGGGTCGTTCTTTTCGTTCCGTATGCCAGGAGGGTGTACGGGTGGACTTCGGCTGCGTGGTCGAGGTCGCGACACGTCCCGAGTCATCGCGACAGATAAGACCTTTGCTTTTTCCAGGCTTTGCTGCCGAATGCCCACATTGACTGACCGGCACAGTTTGAGAGCGACAGATCGGGGCTCTGGCGACTTCTACAGCATAGCGCGGCAACTGCGCCAGGATTTCCCAGCCTTTCCAGGCGATTTGTTAGTGTCCCTTGTTGTTGACGAGATTGATGTGAAGGCCAGCAAGTCGTCGCAGGCTCGATTCGCACCACGGGTACAAGTCTCCATAAGCAAGGAAGAGCACGTTGTCTTGAAGTTCGTGGATGATGCCGGTTGGGAGGAGATGCTAAAGTATCATCTCTTGCAGAGTCGGCTACAGCAGTCTTGCTGGTTTGACAGGAGGAGTACTGCTCTGATGGCTACTGTGAAACAGATGTCGAAGAGATTTCAGGCCTCCAGCAGACCAGAACGTTAGTTTAGGGAGAACGCAGCAGCGGAATCTTGGCCGTTTGCCCACCTGCTGAGCGTCTTGTTGCGAAATCTGTCGGGTCGCAGGCAAAGATAAGAGATTACCACCCAAGGCTGGAGAGTGTTCACAGATCATCCCTCTCACCGTCAGATAGACAAATCACCCAGTCCAGTGGCACAGCTCGGCGCATCCTGGCATATGGAGGTGATCCCGCCCAGCATGCACACTACCAGGCCTGCCGCAGGTCTGCTCAAACTCTCTGGCTGAATTCTCGTATGCAGGGAAGTCTTCCCAGAACCAGACGAGGTACCCAGGACGGCAGTGTGCTCGCATGCTGTTCAAGCCAAAGCACGAACCGTGTCGATGTAGAAGCGGCCGGGGGTGACCTTCGTCAGGCTCACACGCTCTGAGATGAGAGGTGGGCCGGCACCTTACATGACCCTTGGGTCGCTGCCCCGCTGCTGATCTTTTCCGCACCTGTGCTGAAAGGCCGGCCGCACCTCGACCAAATCGGTTCAGACGGCAGCTCCCCAGTAGTCAGATCCCTAAGTTATCCGAATTGCTTGGCTGGGCAAGCCTTCACTCCTTGCTCTCCGGCAGGTGAGCCAGACTCAGGCCAGCTGGGCCCTTGCTTGTTTTCTCGGGACTTGAAGCCGCGTCACGAGCGATTGTGGTCCGGCAGGCGGCGATCAGGACGGTTGTCTGTCTGTCCGTCTCTCTCTCGCTCTCTCTCTCTCTCTCTCCCGCTCTCGATCTCGCTCTCGCTCTCGCTCTCTCTCTCGCTCTCGCTCTCTCTGTTTTTGGTTAGTTTCCTTGTTCCGCGCTCTCTTTGCGCTTGTTCCTCGGGATCGGAGGGTGGAGCCGCTTTTCTGAGCTTTACGTTTCGGCACGATAGTAGCACGAGGGATCTCCGTAGATGCGTATCTGCAGACACGAAACTTTCGGTTTGGATCCGGCTAACACTGTTAAGAATCAGATCTTCCAGAGGATGATCAGTCACGGACACACTCCGCATGCGTGCGGCCCGGCCGGGCTACCGAAAAGGCGAACTCATTCAACTGTGCTAGGACGAGCTGGTGGCGGAACTGCTGCCTGACATCCTGAAGGCCGCGTCATTGTGGGAAGACGAGAGCCGTACGGAGCCCGAAGGCCTACTGCCCGCTTCTTTGGTGCTCGCAGGTGCAAGAGAACGCGCAGAGACTCCCGGCTGCAATGGTGCCGGCACAGCTTTCTCCGAGCGATGGGCCTGTGAGGCGAGACCTCTCGTTCCAGTGCAGAGGAGGAGGACACGATTTTTGATTGGTTGCCGGTGTGTCGAACCTGCTTTCCGAGCTGAAGGAGTCCCGCCCTGCCGATCCTGTGGAGACTGAGACTCAAGGACACTCAGAAGCTTTTGTGTTTGCGAGAAGATGCGTAATGATGCGCAGCACGGTCTCGTGCAAGACTGAGAGGACCGTTGCCGGACTCTGACATAAAGGAGGATGCGAGCCGCGCAGCCCTTCACAGTCGGGGCCTAAAGTCAGAGGGGCTCCTGGCCCGTGTCATCAATCTCCAACATGGTCAAAGTGTGGCGGGGCTTGACATGAGGTCCGCCTATCAAGAGCCTTCTGTACTCCTCCACATGTTTTAAGCGCCGATTTGGCTTTGGCGCCGAAGACTTGAAGAGCCACCACCGCATGCCAGGCGGCAGTTGGCTTCGGGCGAGCCCGGTGCGGCAGTGGCCTCATGTTATTGAAGAGCAATCTTGCCAACACAAGTGTCTACAAAGTCTATAGATGCACGTTCTACAGTCAGAGTCTGCGCAACGTGGGACGCGTTGCAGGCCGAAGAGTGTGGGAAGGTGGTTGCCGCTGCAGACCGGCCGGTCCAGGCGGGGACGTTGGTTTTTCGAAGGAGACCATTTGGACGTTTTTGGAAATGACGGGCCTGAACTTTTTGGGTTTTAGGTTTGCGGTGTCAGGGTTTGGGATTTAGAGACCACTCAGCTGCAGTGGCGCTTGGCTGTTCCCTGGTGCCCGCTAAAGGCCTGCGCAGCTGTCAGTGCTGCACTGCGAGCATGTGTCTCAGAAGCTCGCGGCAGCTAAACCCCTGCAGTTGCTCGGCGTCGTCGTGAGCTCTCCCTCGCATCGCGACTCACACTATAAGTCTGCTGGAGTTGTTCCAGACCAGGCTTTGTTCATGTTACTTCGAACACATGCCATTGACAAAATCCTGACATATCCTGTCTGGACAAGGAGGGTGCAGGGACTTTGCCTTGAACAATCCACCGAGCGCATTTTCACGACAGAACGCTGAAGGTCTTGCTGCGAGAGCCCTCCACGGCCCTGGCCGCCTTGAGAGGCCCGAATCATCTCCGGCGACCCTTCATAGCTGCTTTGATTTTTTCAGGCATGATCAGCTTGCACGAAGAAGTTGGTCGCGTCGGACCCCCAGCAGCGCAGAGCTTTGAGATGTCGCTCCCTTCTGTCCCAAGCTGTGCTCTTCTGGTCCACAAGGCCTCCGAGCCCTTCCTGGTGCTGGGCCCGGGGGTGCTCACATGAGTTCACGCCGAAAGAAGGGCAAGAGCAGGTCCGAAACCTCCCGGTGCTGTTGGACAAGTTCGGGAGCCGGCAGCGAGATGTGCAGGCCAGCGCCGTCCAACGTATCGTGGAGCCGTCACGGGATGGGAACCTGACAGGTTGCTGCAGAAGATGCAGCAGAGACGCTCATCGCGAGACTGAACCCGTACGGTCATCTGCCAAGTTCAGCATTGCGGAGGGCCAGCGAGTGGAAGGTAGACCAAGACTATCGCAGATGTTCGGTTTTTACAGTTCACTAGGTTAGCCAGCTGTGGTGCAAAGGGGTACATTGCACAAATGGAGCAGAATGCTACTGCAGCGTTTGTGCAAAGATCACTCCCATGTACATAGATAGCTTTAGCAAATGTCTTCCGATGCCGCCTCACCACTGCGCGTGGCGAAGAGACCCGAGTCTGGCCGACAGGGGGCTGTAGATATTCCAATCCCATCGGCGAGGCGGCCAGACTCCTCCCGTAGGGGAAAGCGTGGCTCTCCAAGCAGACGCAAGGACTTGCCGGATGGATTAAACAGGCTTTCGTTAAAGATGTTATAAATTTTGATTCAAGTGTCGCGTTTGCAAGGAGCCTGTCAACATCATCCATGGCAGCAATGAGCCAGCACCAATTGCAGGCTCGGTTTTGTCGGGGCCCGGGCAATTCCGGAACTATGCTTCCGATGCGCGGTACACGGAGAGCGACCCACTCCGCCAAGCAGAGCCTAAGCACACCAGCTCGATGCCGTATTCCCTTGGGCCAGCGTCCAACACCTCGAGCTTCCGGACACTGGACATCGCGAAGGCCAATGAGCAGCGACATAACTGGACAAAGATTGACACCTTCCTGACACCAGCTGGGCATTCAGACTTCGATTCTTTCGGGCGTTCTCCTCGAAGGGGCACTAGCCCCTCCCGCCACGAGGTTGGCCTTGTTGCGACTCTAAAATAATGATTGGTCTCAACCGCTTGCCCTTGCCAGGCCAGTGCCAGAAGCATTCTCGCCGAGGAGATGTGGACCGATCTATCGTCGAAGCTGGATCAGCTGCGGGTCCAGATCAATCAAGATACTCAAAGCTTGCTTGAGCCTCTGTTCCTGGGCCGCATGTCACGTGCCATCCTATAAGCGGCGAAGCGGGGCCTTCGACGACCCGTAAGGCAGAAGGAATTGGATTCTGAGATCTCGAAGACGAAGGAGATGGTTCAGACTGTCCGAAACGACAACCTCAAGGCGTTTGAGGAGATTAGGCCAGCCGCAAGGATAGAACCGAGCAGATCTGGGTTGACATGTAGGTGACAAGTCTGGATAAGCAGAAGTGCGCGAGTGGACCCGTGTGCGTGTACCTTGCTACTAACAGCAACTCATGGAAGCGTTCAGGGGAGTGTGGCACCTGCATCCCGCCACACTCAACGAAGCTGTGGAAGTCCTGTCTGCTCGTAGCGGCAGAAAAGAATAGGCCCCCTCTTGGCATCAAGGATAGACAGCCTGTGGCACCAAGATTACAAGTTTTCCAGCCAGCATGTTGCAGGCTTTCAGGGTAGGAGCTACAACGCAGTCGCGTACTGCACTTGTCTTCAGACCCTGCTCATGAAGTGTCTCAACATAGTCCAAGTGTGTGAGGTGTGGGTGTGTTTGTGCACAGGCGGCTTCGGTCGATGGAGCAGCACAAGCACATGCTCCAAGCATATCCCGCGCCCGTCGAGAAAGACGTTCTGGAAGCAGACCCTCGGGGGCATGGATGCTTCCATCTTGCGAAGGTGTTCTTTGGCTTCGGCATGAGCCCTCAGCCAGTGCCGAAGCCTTGCGTGAGATTCCAGCAACCAAGGAGTTCAAAAACACCAACGGGTCGATTCAGGCGCTTTCCGCTGCATGAAGCTTCGGTGACCTGCATTTTCCGTTTCGGCCGAGGCGCTGTCGGATGCCGTCTCGCAGATAGGCGAGGAAATCTCGAATCTGAAGGCCCTCTCCGGCCTGGCCTGGTCTGCGTACGTAGGATAGGGGTCCCTTTGTTGGGGTGCTGGTGTGCGTCTGGGGCGTATCTCGTGGCGGGCCTTCGTGCTGTAGGCCAACGAGCTGGCCTTGGGCAAACCGAGCCGGACCTCCAGCGGCCGACGAATGCTTTCCTCCGCGCCCCAAGTGCCCCCAGCACCTCGTCGGCCTTTGAGACTCAGCCCAGCGCGACCAACAGCCTTCGCGTGCGTAAAAAGTGCCAGTGTGTCGCCAAGGAGACGAAAAGCTTGAACAAGTCCGATCTGGACGACATGTTCCAGACAGTTCGTGACATGGTTGCGGACATCGACTTTTCTGAGCTATTGGAGGGAGTGAAGGTGCCCCACTTGGTGTCGTTGCCACTCCAGGCAGGTTTACTCAGCATTTCAAGTGCAAAAACGCTGGAGGAGATCATCCCGGTGGCGGCTTTCAGAGAAGCGTTCGCTCGAACGGAGGACCGCTACCCCGCTACGAGCGTGAACCTGAAAATAATTCGCAGTGCAAGATACTGTGCAAGATGCAGGCACGTCTCTCCGAGATGGGCGAAGAGATTCGCGGCTTGGTTTCCACATGCTTTCCACGCCACGCATGGGAAGTATGCCCATGTACGCAGGGCTGCACCTACGGTAGTGGCTTTGGAAACAGCAAACATGTCCCCAGCTGCGAAACAGTCCCAAGTCGTCCACATCTTGCATATGGGCGTGCTTTTCTGCGTCTGCTGAGTATCAGGAAAGCTGCACGAAGAGGTCCAAGACCGACAGGTAGAGGTGGACTTCCAGCCTGTGCTGGAGGCTGTTGCTGCCTTTCGGCTGCATGTTCGGCTTTTCCCTGTTTGTCTCTTTCTCCCTCGCTCCCTCCCTCCCCTCCCCTGCCATTGTCGGGAAGGCAAATGACGACCTGCGCAGCTCCACCGAACTGATGTTGAACTCGGTCGAGGAGTTGAAGGCGCAGATAGCAACAGAGTTCGAAACCATACCAAGTATCGTATGGGCTCGGCACCTCTGGCTGCACTCACAACACATTGCCGGTGCTTTGCAGGTGTAGCCTGGCTCGAGACTGCCTGAGGCAACCTGCCATCGACTTTAGTCCCGTGCTGGAGTGCATCATCGAGAACAAAGTGGCCGTGGACCTCTCGCCAGTGCTGACAGCCGTGAACGAAGCCCAGGTCGCAAATTAGCTGTGGCTGAAGGCGCCTTTGCTCGAAATTCTGGGAGAAGCTTTCGCCTTGGCCAAGGAACTGACACTGCAAGAGGACATGTCCAAGCAGTTCGCTGCCATTTTAGAGGAGATCGATCGCAAACAGGGGCAGATCGACTTCTCTGAAGTGCTGGACGCCATCCGCACAACGAGTCTCGGAGTGTGTTGCTGGCGCTGTGCGGATGTGTGCTTCGCATGCCCGGGGCCCCACATTCACTCGAGGAAGATGAAGGTAGACTTCGCCCCGGTGCTGTCCAGCATAGATGATGCTGCAGAGACCACTTGCCAGACGGTTGCTGAAGGACTGAGCCTGGGCCTGCACAGAGAGCGGCCTTACGACCTCTCCTCCAGAATCTGTGGACTCCAAAACTCCAAACTCTTCCAAGGAAGACTTCCTTGAACCCCTTGGCAGAGTCCAGCGCGAGCATCTTGGAAATGTTGCAGGAAGGGCTAACGATCAGAGGCACTGTGTTGCTCGGACAAAAGCTGGGTCTGAATTTGGAGGAGAAATCACAAGACCAGTCCGTCAAAACTGGTCTAGCTGGTCTGAAGGACACGCACCTCGGACTGCAGAAAGATGACATCTTTCTGTGCAGACTTTGCCGAAAGGCGTGACATCGTCAACTTCAGTGTAAGGACCGCACGGCTCTCGCAGCAGTTCTCCATTCTGTTGCAAACCGTCTCGGAAGAGAAGGAAGCCAAGGCTGGGAGTAGAACCCACTTGTTCTTTTGCTGAGGCAAGCTCCTTGCGTCTGGTCAAGTGTTGCTTGTCCCACAAGATTTAAAGAGTGTCCTCTCTTCTTCCAAGAAGGGATTCCGTTGTCGCCGCTTTGCAGACTGCAGACGTGCAGGTGGACTTCTCTCCGGTGTTGGATGCCATTGCAGACAACAAGGCGGGATGGGAAGGTATGCTGCATTACAGATTGCGGATTACAGGAACTTGCATGTGCTTGTACATGTACATGACGGATATGTATAATACAGTATGCAGTATACATGTACACAGATAGAGAAGGGGGGGTGGGGTTAATTGTGGACGAGACATTTAGACACTCACATTTTGGGGGTTTCGGGGTCTGGGGCTAAGGATTTCAGGGTCTGATGTCGCACTAAGGGGCGTTTACGATTTTAGGTTTGAAAATTGAATGCCTGGGTGCTTGTTTGCGCTCCGTGGGCACACTCCCTCAATCTTCCACATATCACATATACCTTTCCGATGTTATCTCTGAGAAAGGAGCGACGATCGTTGCAGGACTTGCAAAGGGTTGAACAGTGCAAACTATGTCGCGAACATCCATGTCAATGTGCAACTGTGTCTTACTTACCCTAGAGCAAGACCACCATGGATTAATCAGCTGTGGAGGTGCACATCGACTTTACAGAAGTCCTTGCAGCCATCAAGAAGCATGGCGACACCACCGAGATTACCGAGGACATCACCCGCCTCGTCAAGCACGTTCAGGAGATGCCATTTGGCCTGCACCGGAGATAGCTGCCGGCGTGATGATCATGCTGCGGCCTACAGGGACAAAGCGCCGTAGCCTTCGTCGTTGCCGAGGAAAGTACAAGTTGACTTCACGCCAGTTCTTCGAGGCCTTCGAGATGTGAAAGTAGCCGTCGCCTCAGGCACCACCTCAAAGTATGCAGAGCCGTCGGGCCAGGGCATGAACAAGCGAAACCTGTTAGAAGGCACGCTGCAGTGTCAATCAGGACACAGTTTTCGAAGTGCTGAATGCCATTCGCGACCAGCGAACAGACATTGGAGAGCTGAAAGACGGCTTGGCCAAAGCCCCATCGTTTGGACGCTCTGCAGAGCGAGCACCGCCTGAGAGTCCCGATCCTAAGGTCCGGCACTTGGAGGAGGTGCAAAGCCATCTGCGGGGTTTGCACGAAGGTTTGCACTCCGAGTCCAAGGAGGCATCTCGTGTGGCAGTGGATCCATCTTCAGTTCATTCAATGCGCTTTCGTATCTCTCCACTGGAGGCTCTCACGTCCCAAGTGATGGAGGCTGTGCGGTCGGTGGAAATCAAGATCAACCTTGCTGAGATCCTCGATGGCCAAGCAGCGCAAAAAGTCCATCTGGACCGGGCACAGATGCTCCTTTGCATGCTGAGCACATGCTGGTGCCTGATACATGCACATAGTCGCTGGGCCACGCTGTCGTCAATGTTTCCCTGGCGCCACAGGACCAGTGCCTCCAGGACATGCAGGCGCTGCCGGTCAGTAATCATGGGATGACACCGTCAGGACGGAGTGTCTCGCCCAGGAACGGCTGGAAACCGACATCAAGCTCAGCTTGGACCAAGTGCGCGACTTTCTCGGGTCCCTGCAGCAAGACGAGCAACAGCTCGCCGCTAAATTCGACAACGTTGCGGCGGCGGTCAAGGGTCTGCAGGCCGTGGCACAGGGAATAGTACGTAGGCCATCAACATATCTCATCCAACGTCAGCAGTGCCTCAGACTGGTTTCGATGGGCTGTTGATATTCAGAAAGAAAAGCAGCCCAATGGAGCGCTCGATCGTCGAATCCACCCACAGGTAAAGCGGAATACGTTTGCTCGGTCCTTTCCCACAGGAGATGCCGCAGCCTGACTTCTCGCTCATCATTCAAGCAATTCAGGAGCCCGGGTGGCCGATGAAAGATGCAATAAGTGGTTTGGAAGTGGCATGAAGCGACTGGTAGCAGCAGGAGAAACAGTTCGCTTTCGACGATGCTGCTATCCTTCATGCGCTTGAAGACCAGGCGGGCTGCTGCTTTCGACATTCTGAACATGATTTCGGCAGCAAGTTTTCTCACATGAGTTGCTAATGCTGCTAATGATGTGCGAGGCCGTCGGTCAGGAGCAGATGCACGAGGAGCTGAAGGAAACAGTCACCAGCTGGCATAGGCGAGTCCCATCCAAGCCGACAAAGCAAGGCCCTGCTCACATCTCTGTGCCCACAGGCACGCAGAGGCCTTGAAGATGGTGATCCGGGAGAGAGTAGACAGCGTCTCTCGGCAGCAAGGAAGAAGGAAGCCTACTACTTGAAGGGCAGAGGCTCCTGCCCGGCCTGGCGGCCTGGCATCCGGCCTCCGCTCCTTCCTCTCCAGAACAGCGCTAATTAACCATTGTGAAACAGTGTTGGCTGATACTGGATGTTTTATCTTGAGGGTGGCAGCAAGGTGCTCAAAGCCGTCTCCGCAAGTGGAGAAGCCGCAGACATGCTTTCGCTGCGCACCGATGTCTCCCAGGCCTGAGAATTCCTGGAGAATGCCCTGCATTCAATCTGCCGTCGCTTTCGGCGCAGGTGCTGGATGAACTGAAGCGCTATGTCACCAAAGAGGACCTGGAAGAGCAGTACTCGAACCTCCTACGGTCCATCGAGGACATTCGTCGGCAATGCAGCTACCTTCAGTGTTTCAGTATAAAGGATCTAGAATCTAGAGCACCGAACGAAAGCAGGTCTGCTTGCCAGCGCAGGCGATGCAGATCCAGCAGATGGAGTCGCAGAGCTCCCGGATGCTCACGATAGACCTCGAAAGGAGGGTGTCTGACACCATGGAGGCCATCTTGCATCATCTTTCCGTCTTGTTGTCCGACTCGGGTGTGTGCTCTGCCGAGGCGCTCCAGGAGCAGAAGGACAGCGACCGCGCGGTGCATACGGTCGTGAAGGAGCAGATGCACAAGTTGAGACATGACTTCCTCTCGAAGTTTCAGGCCAGGGCCCGGGGGGTATCTTCCGGCTCACCTTTGATTTCAGGGCTGCCTGGTCTACTGTCAGGCCATGTGGGATGCTCAGGAGAAGGACCGCAGCTCTGCAGCGACTCTTCTCGAAGAGCAGATACAACGTCTGAAAGCTGAGCTATCCGGGGATGTTTCGGCGCATCTACGCATGGATGTGCAGAAAGTGCACGCCGACTTATTGCCACAGCTCCATGATTTTCAGACCAACTTCCTTGCGCAGTTCAAGGACACTTCTAAATCCTTGCTCTGGCAGCAACACATTGTGGCACGCATGAGTTTTGACTGGCGGCGTGAATTTGCACTGCTAGGATGTCAAAGTCCAAGTGGATCACTCGGAGGTGCTCCAAGCGATCCAAGAGCCCCGCCTCAATTACTTGCAGTGCCTGCCCGCGCACCGATGCCAACAGTTGGTCCAAGGAGCAGGGCAAGGAATCAAAGCTCGAAAGCTCTGTCGCGCAAGTGCTAAGTGCGATCCGCTCACAGCCTGCCAGTTGCCAGCCTGCAAATTGGGTGAACAACTTGCCAGGCTACTTGTAGTAAGATTTCCCAAAACCAAGTCGGCCATGTTCTGCCAACTAGTGCCAGCCCTACTTTGCCAAGCAGGTCGTACCTCCGACAGATACAAGACTCAGAGGGGTTAGCAGTCAACAGGTCACCATAATTACCATAAGCAGGATGGTGCAGCATGTCAGAGTTGACGATACGGTCAATACAGTAGCGGTTTGGTTTCAGGATGAAGGCAAACGGCTTCATTGAGCGCTTTAGTCATGTAAGAATGCAAGGTTTTTCTTTGGAGGAGCTGACACCGCTGTGAAAGGCTTTGCGAATTGTCTGCCTCCAGCTGTCAGGTACGGATTTGACGCCAGTTCTAAACGGCATTCGCGAGACACAAGAGCTTACCCAGGCATTTACATGTCGTGAAAGTCCAGCAGATCACTGTTTCGGCTTCGCGAATTCCCTGCAGGGGCTCAGCTATTCGCTTCGCTCCTGGCGTGCGGAAATTGCAGCAAACGTGCATGCACCTGGCAGCAGTGACACAAACGACCATGTTCAGCCCCCGGCAGTGCCGCTTGCCTAGCCGATGTGCGAGAGTCGCTTCTTGTTTGCTCCTGCTTGGCTTGCAGTTGCTACTGCTTCTGCCACTTGCATCAAGCAGCGAGATAAGGTCTTGGGAGTCTCACGAGGTGATGTCTGATATGCTGAGTGACAAGCTGAGCCATCAGACTGCTGCAATGCAGCAGTTTCTGCAAAACATCTTTCAGAGACTGGACTTCTCGGCTGTGTTATTGGCAATCGGGGAGCAGACCGCAGACATGAAGGCGGCACTGGCTGAGCAGCGTGGTCACGTGACTGGCAAGCTGCAGTCCCTGCAGCAACAGCTGCAAGGACTGCAAGGACTGGAGCCTGGATCGGCTGCGGCCGTGAGAGACAGACCGACCGGGACCGGGCAAGACATGGACTTCTCGGAAGTCTTGGCGGCCATTAGATCTGCCTGCCAAGCAGCCGGGCCTCAGATGGATCTATCTGAGGTCTTGGATGCAATCAGGGCAGTTCCTGCACAGGTGGATCTCTCGTACGAGTTTTCTGCTGTCCTGACCGCAATCCAAGACAAGCAGCCAGATCTCGACCTTCCAGCAATCCGCTCCCTTGTCAGCGACAGCAAGCAGGATATCCTTTTCCAGCTGGAAGACGTGAGGAGTCTCATCCGCTCGCAGGCACGTGGGCCTCACGGATTGGGGGCGCCCCATCCTTTAACCCTCAACATCCCTCAACACCGAACCATCGGAGCCCTGTAGTAACATTGGCATCTTAGTCTTCATTCCCATGGTCAGGTCTACCGGTCTACCGTTTCTCGGTTGTGTTTTGCTTTTGCGTAATCGTTGTGTTTTGGTTGTTGGCGCTACTGAGCTGCTACTGTCACCGCTACACCTCCTCTACACTACCACTACCACTATCATTGCTAAAACTGCTAAAACTAGTAATAGTACTACTACGACGACGACGACGACTACTACGACTACCACTACCACTACTAGGACGACGGCAACGACGCCTACTAATTACTACTACCACTGCTGCTGCTGCTGCTGCTGCTGCTGCTGCTGCTGCTGCTGCTGCTGTGTAGCTACTGCTACTACTACTACTACTACGACGACGACGACGACGACGACGACGACGACGCCTGCAGCCATGGCTGCCAACTGCTTCCGCCGCCACCACCGCCACAACGGCTTACGTGCTGACACCGGTTTGACATCGTGCCGCCTGGACTTTGCCAAGGCTCAGCTGGAAGTGTCCCGATCACCATCGAGAAGACCTCAACCGGGCAAGGCCCTGGAATTGGGTGGAAGTACCCAGTCAATAGTCATTGACCGTAAGCTGATTGTGCGAGTTGTACCCGGTTGCCATGGCCCTTGTTATTGTGTCACTGGCAACCCACTTTACGTCCTCGTCCTCCTCCTGTTCTTGAGTCGCAGTCTGTTTCTGACATCACGCTGTCTCTCCCGTCAGGACGGGGATCTTTCAACGATCCTGACAGCAATCAAGGACCAGAAGGTGTTCCAGAGCACGCAGTGCATGGCACTTGAAGTGTCCACGATTGCCTACCAAGGTGTCCATCGACTTCTCCGTGGCACAAGTCCTGAACAACATTCAGCAGAAGCAGCAAGAAGCAATCGCCTCTTGGATGCCAAGTTGGCAAATGCACGCCTGCAAAACATCCCACATGGATCACAGGATCGGATGGAGAAGACAGAGAAGCAGCTGGACCATCTCAAGGAGGGTCTGCAGAAGCTCAATGGCCAGGCCCGAACTCTCGAAGATCCCATGATCTCCGCAGCAAAAGCTTTGTCAGATGGTAGCTTCCAGGAGCTGCGGCCACGGAGTGCGACGGCGAACCCTGCACCCTGCTCTCCACGGTGTGGGCGTTTCAATGCGCAGCAGTGGCTTCAGCTTCCCGGCGCGCCCTGGACCGGCCCGTGGCTGACTACTTGTCTTGTGAGGTGTTTTATAATTTTTTTGTTATATTATATTGTAGTATTTGTGAGCCTTCAAGACGATGATGCAACCGCTAGTAGCGCGAGAGCCGCCTTAGGACAGGTGGGGAGGAAGCGGGTAGGACGGGGGAACAAGACTGCATCTCCCAAGCTCCTGGGCGAATTGCCGCTCAGTCCGAGAAAATGAAGGGACCCTCTGCCGGACCCCGAAAACGTAAACCGATCGGGTGGTCGTGGTAAGACCATTGCATGGTCCCATGGCCATGGAACCAGAGCAAGACGCCCCAGGCCTCCGGGCTCGGCTGACGGTCTTGTGAAAGATCTCGCGGCGCACAAAACCCTGCAACACCCGTGCAGTCTGCACGCTGACTACTTGTTTGTGGGTCTTAATTAGGGCCCCAAAAAGCACATAAGCATAAGCT
>CAJNDV010005458.1:26171-41503 GCA_905221635.1 Symbiodinium sp. CCMP2456 | reverse complement strand
ATGTGCTTTTTTGGGGCCCTACTTAAAGAACGGAGATGCAAGACCTCGCCCTCACAACCAGCGGGGGCATGAGGGTTCAAGCGCAGCCGAAGACTCAGAGAGCTGATGGCCTAAGCCTTGGAGCAACTGCTAGCCCAGCAGCAGCAGATTTTGCGATTTTTTGCTGCCCTAAACCCTAAACCCACCTAAATCCTAAGCCCTAAACCTTAAACCCTAAACCCTGGGAGGATCCCCCCTGGCATCCTCGGCCTCGACGAGTTGAACCGCCGCGAGTGAGGTCGGCGTCCGCGGAGCGCGTCCCCGGACGCGGCCAAACGGACACGGGTAGTTCTCTAAATTAGGGTCCCTCTTTTAGCTCCCAAATCTAGTACGGCACCTTTATGCACATGACCTTAAAAAGGGACCCTGATTTAAGAGAACTACCCATATTTTCATCGATTGCTCTAGAAAGCATACTGTAGCCCTCCGTTGACCAGAGGGGTGGCCAGAGTAGCTCGCGCCCCAAGGGCTCCTGAGACGTGGCTCTGTTCAGCGACGTGAATTTCCAGACTTTAGATGCTCGGGCATGACCTCGAAATTTCAACCTCTCAAGCTGCAAGACATGTCTGTGATGTGTATCGAGTCAGGCCCAGCAGACTCGAAGCTCTGCCGTCCTGCCAAAGGCAGATGAGCAGACAAACGTGACGGATCTTTGCCACCCGGTGGGCAGTCCAAGATGGAGTTGGCCTTTCCGGGCCGTACCATACGCTCTGGGGGATGCCTGAGTTGTGGAGCTGCTGGACGAAGTGGACAGACACTGAAAGGCAGCGTCTGGCAGCAGCTTCCCAACCAGATCCTCAGTTGGAAGTCTAGCGCTGCTGAAACCCGTGATCAGCAGGAGTGAATGGCGTTGAGAAAGCATGGCTTGTCTTCGCTGGCATCATTTGACATGGAGTAAACTAGAGGGCTCTCTCTTATGGATGAAGTATGACATCTTCAAATAAGCATTTGAGCATTGACCCAGGTGTGGAGACGGCGCTCCCAGCAGTGCTTGGAGTCTGCGGCTTACACTACGAACTACTACGAGGGTTGAAGGCTCGGGTGATAGGTAACCTGAAAACCGCCCAAGGGCCTGAAGCAGAAGGAGAAGACTGAAGTCAAGGCATGGACTTGAGTCTTCTTGTGCACCGAAATGTGCGTAAACCATAATTCTTGCCCGATAGACTACGTTCTGGAGGTTGGTGCACTTCGCCTCCTGGCATTGATGCGGGACGAGGCGTGCTTGTGATGGTGGGAAATGACGTCCGTGACTCTGAACAGACTCATGGAGTTGCTTCTGAGGACACGATCAAGCCTCTCGCGTGCCAGCTCGTGGCAAGCTCATGTGCTGAGTGGCAGTGGCTTTGGGTGCTTGCGAGACCACGAAGCTTTCACATGGCAATGGATCTCTTAGGATCGAGTGATGCCGCACATTGCTGAGATGCTGAACGACGCCGGCGGCTGATTTCAAACTCGCCAATGAAAAGTAGCTTCGAGATCATCCGGCGAGTGCTGGGTTCAGGTGAAGCGCGAGGTGCGCCAAACGGTGCTCTGCTTAATTTGTGATTTTCCGGGACAGCGAATGCGCAAGAACACCACGGGTCTCATGTCGGTTTTTGTTGCATCAGACTGTTCCTGCCTGCCGCGATGTTTTGAGGCTGCAGATGCCGCAAAGGTTCTCTTTGAATGTGCACAGAACAAGGCGGGACACCAGGGTCGCATGCTGTCTTCGAGCTTGCTTCAGGCGGTTCATGTAATGCCTCATGCTCTCCGATCCAAACGATCATGCGTTGTCTACTCGCCTTCCGTGACAGAAGTGCTTGAGCCTCAAAGTTTCAGAATTCGATGACGAATGAACCGAGGCCCCATGGAACGAGCAACGGAGCAAGAGAGTCGATAATGTCGTTCCGGGAACGAAGGCTACAGATGCGAACAAAGCACCCGTTTACCTGTCGGCCTCACCGGCCTTGATAATTCCCGCCTGACACCGGCACCCACCCAGCTGGGGTGCAGAAGCCGGGTGTCGAGACGAGACAGGCTTTACGAAGTTGTGAGGTTCACAGCAGGCCAGGATCTTTGTGACAGGAGATCCTCCAGTGGGTCACGGTAGCTTTAGGTTCAGGGCCTGTTTCAGTTCTTGGGCCAGGCGCCTTCCTTGGGCTTGTCACAGGAAGCATCCTGACAGGATCTGGATCCGTACCTGGACGAGATCATCAAGGCAAGAGCTGCCCGAGCAATCGCTGCTCCGGCCGTTCACCCGGGGCCTGGAAGGCAATGATGGACCAGGAGTTCATTCCTCGTGTAGCAGGAACCTTGTACATTCAGTGAGAGAGATGTTGGCAAGTGGTCGAGCCAGCACACGGCGCATCTGCCTATATCTGCATGTTGCGAATGTCATGTTTGTAAACCTGCTAGGTCAGCCAGCTGTCCGAGATCGTCTTCGTACAGTCCGCCATGCCCTAGGGAGCCGCGGAATTTGTCTAAGTCT
This sequence comes from Symbiodinium sp. CCMP2456, assembly GCA_905221635.1. NCBI lineage: Eukaryota > Dinophyceae > Suessiales > Symbiodiniaceae > Symbiodinium > Symbiodinium sp. CCMP2456. The sequence continues at coordinate 38,997 of CAJNDV010005458.1, read as the reverse complement.
AGGCAGTAGCTTTAAGACTGTCATTGCAATCACGCTGATCAAAGAGCTTCGGCTCGAGGTTGAGACTCCCGCGCTGGCGATCGTCATGCCGCTGATCGTACGCGGCCTCAAAGACCGGGATGAGAGGCCGGTGAGAGCGAAAGATGACAAGCACACCATGCATTGAATCGTGACGAACACGAGTCTGACAGAGTCTGACATGCTCCAGTGGGGATTGTCTTTGCTCAGCCAGCTAAGAGGACAAAGCGGCGTGCCCTGGTGATTGCGGACAACATGTGCAAGCTTGTGCCGGACGTGACCGAGATCCAACCATTCCTCCCGACGCCCCAGTCCTGGCTGTGCTGGCTGTGACCTCCCAGCGCCCCCCAGCGCCACACGAGTCTCTCGCCCTTTTCAGGCTCATCCCGCTGGTGGAGAAATCAACGCACAGCATCTCCGACCCGGAGGCCGGCCGGATGCCTCTTGTGTTGCCTGCTACAAAGCCTTGTTTGTGGCTTGGTGTGAGAAGGCTTTACGGCGGAGAGAGAAAAAGGGGGAACGGTCCACAGTGCTCAGGTGCGAAACGTTGCAACCCGGTGCTATCGAACACTCCAGACCGCAGACAAGGTGCGATTTCAGCTTCAAGCCATTGCCTTTCGATGCATCTCCGTTCCGTGGAGGCAGACAGGCGCCGCTTCATCAGCAAGACCGCGGCACATGCCCAAGACAAGCTTTTTGTTAACCCCTCACAGTACTGATCTGATACTGTGCATGCACAGTGAAGTAACCTCGCCAGTCTACATTTCAGAGGTGCTGAACCTCCTGCAAGAGAAGATCCCCGACGAGAAGACGCAGTTGGCATGGCGCATAGAGGGCAGAGTTGTCGATTGCATCAGTCTTGTGCTGTCGCCAAGAATGGGCCGACCGGAGGACATGCAACTTTCATTACCACCTCAGAAACTTTCAGCGCGCGCGTGCGATGCCATGTCCTGGGGCCTCGGGGCAGCCGAGATCAGAGGCTCACCAGGTACATCGTCATGCAGATCCGACAGCATGGTGGGCCGAATGCGACAGCAGTTGAAACAGCAGGTGTGGGAGAGGCAAACTGTGCCTAGGGTGCTTTGATGCCAGGGAGGCAGGGGAGGCAGGGGCAGGTTCCTCATGCGTGCTACACCGGACACCGGTAAGACAGTCTTGAATATTCTCGTACAGATTGCACGAAGATCCATGCAGAACAGCTTACACCGGAGTATGTGTGACTTCCTACTGAGATGAGGTGAGCGAGCTGGTCGCTGATTACGTGGCCTCGCTTTGCACCTGCATCAGTGCTGCGGGCCTGGGGCAGTTGATGACATGTTATGACGGTCAAGACAACGTTTCGAATCAACACCTGTGCTGAGGCATGTCGAAGCTTTGAGTACGCAGAGTGGTGGCAATGCATCGCGCGCCGCGCTTATGCAGCGAAAAATGTCACGGTGCGCTGTCATGTACGGTATTGAATCGGACAAAGCAGCGTCCAACTCGATCTGCCTCATCTGGACAGACTGAGATGTATTCAGGCCGTACCTCTCTCCGTCGATTCTTTCAGTGGAAGACTGTGAAGACCTGGTGTCGCAGTCTTAGCGACACGTTGCAGCATGCTCGAGCCAAGAAGCCGAGAGAGTACTTGCCCTCGGAGAGACATCTCGCTCGTGTTGCGGGAGTGTTAAGCTGCGACGTCACGATACACGGAACCCGGGCTTGTTGTTAGTGATTAGGGTCTTCGAGTGCATTTGGACTGTCTGCCTCGGCCAAGAAAGCTATCTCGAGACTCCAGCCTTGTTGGGATCTGACCTCGAGATGCGCGCGCAAAGAGTTCACGGCATCAGATCAAGATGCAGCACGGAAGCCTCGTAGACTGGGCTACATGTATGGGCTTCCAGTCCCGTGAGGAACCTTTCTTGGCCCTGCCCGACTGTTCTCTCCGCAAAGCTTGATCTAGAACTTAGGGCAAATCGCTACGCTGAAAGTGCTTGCTCAGTCCCAAAAGCATTGAAACAGAAACAAGGCCATCAATCCCGAAGAAACGACGATTCCTGAAGACATAGAGTGGTGGTATTAAAGCACTGTTCTTGGACCGCTTCATGCACGAAAGCCTGACAAGTGTGCCGCTGGTTTTGCGTGTTGGAGAGCTCAACTGTCTTTGTGCATCTCTGTGCGTCAATGGTCATCGTGCAAGTAAGCCTTAACACGCCTCAGGCCGGACCTTTTGGAGAGTTGCTACGATGCGGCCGAGGGTGATGATGCCTTAGCCTCAAGAGCCCAGCAATGTCCAGATCGGTGCATGAGCATCTGAAGCGTGTGCGTAGCGACAAACCAAGGTTGAAGATCTTGATGAAGAAGGCCAGTTGACAAAACTCGAATCGGACTTGTCAGACTGAAATGGCACTAAACCCTAAACCCTATACTACCTATACCCTAAACGGTAATGGAGTACGAAATTTCTTATGAAGACGTCCATATGGGGGCCGCTGAGGCGAAGACTTGTGCAACTGCGTGTTCACTCTCGGCTACGGTGTGCGTTCCTCGCAGAGACGCCGTGCCGTGCTTTTTGGGCTCTTGGCGCTTCGTAAGGCCCTGACACTTCTCAACAACACCAGGCCTTGATAAATTGACATGGGCATTCGTGGCCAGTGGCACGCCCAGCCCTGGCTGTGCCAGGCTGCACCTGAAGCGCGGGAAGTGCTACGGGCTCTGCGGTCAGTGGCTCAGCTCCTCCCTCCCAAAGCGCGTTCGCGCATCCAAGCGGTCCCGCGAGGTCCCAACGACTGTGGAAAGAGCACTCTTCTAAGAGCCATCAACAACGAGCAGGCCTTCACGGACAGGCGCACCTGCGATACACACATGCGCACCTTCTCGATTGCACAGGTGGACGGCTTTCCTCCAAAGAGTGAGCTGGTGACAGCTTTTGTGGAGCATGGCATTGGTGAGAAAGAGCCGGAGTGTGAGCTCACGCCTCAGTCGAAAGAGATGCAAGCGTCCGCAGATCAGTGCTGTTCAATACTGGCAAGTCCACCGACCAGGTGGACACCTCTTGAGTACATCTTCGCCGACGAAACCATCCAAGCAATGGGAGTGACGAGCCTTGGCACATGCATGCCCAGAGTTTGCCAACATCTTCATGCTGCTGCCTGCGAATCCATGAGCCAAGGAAAAAGAAGGCTGTGCACTCAGCACATGGGTGTTGGCATGTGTGGGTTGGGGGAGCTTCGGCCGACTGAAACCATTCTCGGCCTGGCATGTTTGTTTCGTCTGTATAAGAGCTCGAGAATTCTAAGTGACTTGCCCTGATCTGACATGGTTCGGCAGGGCTTCCCCTGTCTCCTCACATGCATGGTTAGGTGGTTGCCGCTTTGCGCAGCATCGGGTTTGATGACCAGAAGCTCAAAAGCGAGTCAACTCCTCGGTGCATGAGCTAGCGGAAGGTCACGGCTGCGAGGGAATATTTTGGGGCCGTGCGGGCGGCTTTGGAAGGATTGGGCATCTCTCCGGCGGATGGAAGATGAAGTCCCTCGTCATGACTCCTTGCCTCTCCTGTTCCTGGTTTCTTTGTGTGTGTGATGATTGCGGTGAAGCGACGCAAACGGTGCCGAGATGTCTTCATCCGAGGCTTGGGCTCGTCAGAGCCATGCTGATGTGCGCAGACATCTTGCTCTTAGATGAGCCGACAGGACGTTCCGCCTGGCGACTATTCTGGGTGCTGGAAGCCGCTAATTCAGCGTTTAAGTCTTGGAGCAAGGCAGCAAGGCGTGTAAAAGTTCGCCTGAATGCCTCATGCAAAGGCAGCATTCCTCTCGTTTGCGATGCATCTTTGACCACATGTCTACGAGTTCCGAGTGCCTTTAGGAACCTGAAGTGAAGTCTGCCGAGAGGACACTTGGATGTCGCAAACGTTGCATGGCTGGGGGACTATTTGTGGCCCGGACGGAAGCGTCTGCATGTTTGAGGTACCGCATAAGCTAAGTGCACAGACATCATTTACGGTGCCTCGCTGTACATGTGTGTGTGTGTGTTAGTGGTATAGCTCAGCGCTCGTGACTCGTGACATTGAGCAGCAGCAGCAACAGCAGCAGCAGCAGCAGTCCGTGCAGGTGTGTCAGCTGATTAGCTCAGTGCCTGTGAGCTTGAGCTGTGACATCTGTTTTCTTGGTTGTGTTTTTTTTCTCGGTTATTTCTGGCCCCCTCCGCTTCGCAAGATCTTTCGGGCACCCATGGTGCGCCGTAGGGGGATGTGACTGAGCGGCACGGCCTGCCTGGCCATTCAGCAATGTGTGCCTGCGCGTGACGCGGAAAGTTGTGCGCGTGCGGGCTTGCTGTTGCCATGCTTAATTGATTAATTTTCAAGCCACATGTCTCGGTAAGCTATCAGCAGTTATGCTATGTTATGCTGGCTTGGCCTCTTTGGCCCAGAGAGTTGTTCGCCAGCGACTAAGGCTCAGCCTCAGCAGAGACAGCAGCCGGCCAGTGACGACGGTTGTGGTGTCGCACGACACGTCCTTCCTGGACAAGGTGTGCACGCACGTCATCAACGTGAAGCAAAGGAAGCCGGAGCCTCGCAGCCAGGCAGAGTTTTGTCTCGCAGGTGTGCGCTGGAAGTATTCGGAGTGGTCGTTCCACTACATAGTATTCGAGATTCACCAGCATCATCACCGGGATGTGTCAGCGGGATCCTGAGGTTGAAGACATACAAGGGCAACATCACCGACTTCGTGCGACGCTGCCCCGAAGCCAAGCCACGCCCCTGAGTATCCAGCCCTTCCCCACCAGGGCTTGTGCATGCTTGCAAGCAAGAGGGTGTGCATCTGTCTCCGAGATGGCGATAGACACACTTTGTAGGCATACATTGCCAGTCATTGCAGCAGCCAGTCGCCTTCATGTTGCCTTCTTTGAGGTCGTACCTGAGCCTGACAAACGACAAGCAACGCTTCGTTCTGCCAGAGCCAGGAATGTTAGAGGCAGGGAGTTGTTCTTTTTTTGCGCGAGCTCCACGGCCGGGTTGCACTGGCATCCTCTGCTCAGCGGCAGGGAGTGAAGTCCAAGGGCAAGAAGCTGCTGAAAATGCACAATGCGCTACACTCAGCTGGGCTGTTCTGCTCTCGATCGGCAGTCATGCTCTCTTCATGGTCTTTGGGAGATTCAGGTGACTTACACATATCCTGGCAACCAGACGCTTTTCTCTTAGTCGCCGCATGTCAGCCCGCGGCACTGCTTCTCGGCTCAGTCTGAAGCCAAGGCCGACCCTCTTCAACGTCAGCATCGAGGTGTCTCTTCTAAGCGCGGGCCATTTCAGAGACGGAGAGAGGGTAGACTTACGCCTTATAAGAGCTCGGCCGAAGGTCGCGTGGCCGTGATTGGGCCCAACGGCGCGGGGAAGTCCACCATGATCAAGGCGAGCTCGACTGGGAGCTCGCGGTGCCTGGCAGTGGAGCGCCTCTGGCCAGGCCTTGGTCGGCGAGCTGCCAGTGTCGGGAAAGAGCATCGTATGGAAACATCCGAATGTTGGCTGCTGAGCACCAGCTGGCTTGGCAACTCGTGTCAGATCATGCTGAGATAGGTGCGAATATCCTACGTTGCCCAGCATGCTTTCCATCACGTCGCGTGGCACCCAGCAAGCCTCAGCATGCCTCAGCATGCCAGCTTCAAGAAAAGTGCGGCCGTTGCGACGGGATCCCTCAGGAGCAGCATTTGGACATTACCCCAACGCAGCTTGGGGCCTAGTTTTTCGTCGGAAGCGCTGTCGGCACCGTGACAAGCCTGTGCAGCAGAAGAGTCTTTTTTTGGAAAGGTATTTGCTGTGGCGCTTTGCTGGTGGCGAAGATCGTGAAGCACTCAACTATCGATCAGAGGAGCGGCACACGATCACAGCTCCACGCCAGCCAGCCCACGATGCACCAAATCTCATTGACTTTGTGAGGAAGTCAGTGGCGAGAAGAAGAAATACTGGCTCGGGCCCCTTCTCATTTGCCAAGCATTGCCACGCGACCTGGATTTTTGCACTCCGACTGGTAGTGCACGTCGCCACTGGACCCTTCGTCAGCCTCCTGACATCACTCGCGATGCTCCATACTCGTTCCATGCAAGGCTTCAGTTAAAAACAGCTAGGAGAAAGCTTTCTTCCCAATCGAAGGTTATGCAAGTAACATGCAGCGATCATTGCAGTTAAGCCGAGCGAGGCATCCTTCTAGATTTGGGGGCCATTTCGGCAAAGCTCGCCGGAAGATGCCATGTGCTGATGATGCTAGACAGCTCACACAAGAAGGGATGACTGCTTAAAGAAGGGCTTCCAGGACCTCCCAGAATTTGGCATAATTTCCTTAGGCTCAGGTCCACTCGTAGGCTGGGGCGCTCCCGAGGCTGAACGAAGCTGGTGTCCTCTGCAAGTGTACCAACGCCAAGGAGTTGGGGTGCCCTCTGCTTGCAGTAGCCAGAAGCAGAGACTTCGGGTGACGATGAAGAAGTATTTGTCTATTCATACTAATAATAATAAATTAATATTTTCATTACCATTACTATTATTATGATTATCATTATCATTATTATTCTTATTGTTATTATTATTAGTATGAGCAAGTGGCGAGGGTCGTAGCTGTCGCGGGGCCTTGTCAGGAGGAAGCCAAGGCCGTGAGCCCGGAGTTGATCCTCGGAAGGAAGAAGCGGAGTCCTTAGTAACGCCTTCGAACTCGGACGGATCCGGGCGCGGAAGATCCGGGCGAACTCCCCCAGGTCGAAGTTGAAGGCGGGCTCAGGCGATGAGAAGTACGAGTACTCTGCCACCGCCTTGGAGAAGCGCCTATCGGCCTATCGTTTCAAACGGGCACCGCGGTGAATGGTGGTGAAGTGTCGACACCGTTTGTGATGTGCCAGAGGTCAAGTGGCACGGCTTCAGTTCCGAAAGCAACATGTGGGCGCGACCCACAGTGCGGCGGAAAACCATGCAAAGGGCTAATTGCCCATTTCCAGGTCCCTCGCGAGATCTTGCTGGAGATGGGCCACTTGCGTCTCATCCAGCGCGAGGTGCGGTCCTGAAGCTGCATCAGAGGGTTCCAACATGTTATAACCTACCTTAACCTACCAAAACCTAGTTTTTCGTAGGTTCTTATTATAAACCCTATTATGGAATTTATAGGGACCCTACAAAAAAGTAGGTTTTGGTAGGTGAAGGTAGGGTCATGCTGCAGCCCGAACCTGCGGCCAGGATGAGAGGCAGGCAGCTGCACACGGCCTCGTCTCGCGGCCCCTGACGCAACCGCAGGTGCACGCAGCAGGGCGAATCACAACGAGGGAGTAGCTCTGATTTGGGGGTTTCCGGAAATAGGGGACCCTAAAAAAGTACCCTAAATAGTAGGATCCCTATTATAAGGACCCCAAAATAAGGTACCCCTTATTTTCGGAAACTCCCTTTGGCGGGTTTTTTGAAAGGTGGAGGAGCATCTGGCCGGCTTCGGCCTGGACTCGAACCTCGCCTCCCACACAAGGCCCGAGGCGGCCAGAGTCCCCCCAAGCATCTCCCGGTCTTGTGCGGCCAGGCTGGGCATCTTGTCTGGCGGTCAAAAGGTGAAGGTCGTCCTTGGAGCAGCCATGTGGTCCCCCGGCCCCAATTTCAAGGCCTCGCCCATAAAACGTGTGCCTGGGCTCGGCCAAGGCTATCCCCACACCTACTGATCCTCGACGAGCCCGGAGCCCCCAAAGAAAGGGCACCGCGCGCCTCTCCGCAAAGGCTGCGAGAGAGAGCAGTTCTGAGGCCGACGAACTATCTGGACCGCGAGTCCCTTGGGGCCCTTGCAGCAGGCGAGGAGCCGAACTGGAAGAAGTCTTTTGGCCGTGCCGCGAAGAGAGACCGCCCTGAGATCCTGTGAGGCCTCAAGGAGTTTGGAGGTGGCGTGGCGGCCCTACAGAAAGCGTGAGACGTTCATGTCCGCCTTGCAGCGGCCATTGCTTCCCATCAAGCCCATGATTCATGCCAAGCTCCAGGTCATTGTCATCTCTCACAATCGAGAGTGAGACCCTCAACTTCCAGGATTTCTGTAAGCATGGCATCAAGATTTGTTGTTGGTGCGACTTGTCGAGCACCGTGCCAGATTCTGCCACGCGGTTTGTGACGAGAGATGGCTCATGGATGCCGTGAGCTTGACGTTTCCACTGCCCGGCTCAGCCGGATTCGCCACACATGACTTGATCTGAGTGGTCTGAGTGTTTCACAACGCGGAAAGGCCGGGCGACTCACTAGAGAAGGACAGCTCAGCAAAGCTGACGTGGCGTGGACTGCTGAGTGGTCCAGAAGAGTGTTTCTGCGGATCATAAGTGAGCTGGTGGGACGTACCTTGTCGTACTGTAGGTTGGAAGGAAAAACCATAGCGGACGAGCATCTTGTTTGCATCTGATGGAAGCTTAGCTGAACACGCCACTGTGCGAACATGATTCTGTCGAGGTACACAGATGAGTTCGGCAATGTTCACAAGATCAAGAAGCAGAACCACACCGAGAAGGAGAGACCGATGTGATCTGAAATAGACTGGTTTTATGAGCCTCTGCTCTTGAAATGACTGCATTGGAATAAACTAATTTAAGTATTTCTGTGAGACTTCTGTGAGCGAGCCTGTAGGGGTATGCAGAGGTCCGTGAAGGGGCTTGAGAGAAATCTGTGACAAACCTGTGGAGGGCCAAGAGAAGGCGGCTGCCACCGCTTTTTTTTTGCAGGTTGTGACCGCTTTCTCGCAGATTCACGGGTTTCTCGCAGCTCTCTCACAGGCGTTCTTACAGACCCTGGGCACATGCCAGAGCTTTCCCATAGTGCTACGCTTCTCTCACAGACAATGTCAATGTTGTAGTTCAATGGTTGTTATTATCTGTTATTTATTGTACTGGTTCGCAATGATTTCAACCCGCTTGCGGTCACGACACACTGGCTTGAAACCCGCCTACTGCGAGTGCTGCGTTGCAGGAGTTGAAGAAGATCAAGCGTCAAAAAGAGCTTGCGCGTAAGCGCGGGGACGTGCCCCTGCTGCGACGTGTGGGTTTGCCCGGTAATGACAAGGTTAGAAGATATCCTCCCAGGTATTCATCGAAGACGAAGATGAATGGCCGGCAGCTTGGCACATGGCCGATCTGCCCAAAGCATGCATCACTATCAGGTGGGAGAAGCTGCAGGAGGAGGTCTCAAAGCCGGCGGAGGAGCTAGGGCCTCGGCGATGTCTCGCGTCGGACTGAAATGCCTTGCTTCCGCTCCTCTCCCCTCTGCAGGCCAGGCACATCACTTGGCAAGGAAGCAGAGAGCTGATCTTGCCAAGTACGGCCAAGATTTTTTAGTTTAGTCTCTGCCCTTCGGAAATTTGGCCAAGGGCGATTGTGCAGCGAATGAAGATTACCTACTCAGAGATACTCAGACGGCTTGTCCGCCAATCAGAAAGTCACAGGGAGTCGCTGACGGTGATCGAACAGGTACCTCGGATTCTAAGCGAGCTACTAGACTCAACCGCATTCGCTTTGCAGAGTTGCTGCCTGACGAGCAGAAGGCTCTTGGATCGTGTTGAGACGAAGCCAACGGCTTCGCATGCGTAGGATTTTTGGGCAAGCTTTTGACGGTGAGCTGGGGCCACGGGAGCTGCCAGCTGCCTACCCCTTTGCAAGGACTCCTCTCACAGAAGTGAGCCTTTTAAATAAAGCTTGTGACCGCATGCAGCCCCAGGTCTTTAACTGAACAAAAACAACTTAGAAGTGTCTGCGACACTAAGCGCTTTTCAGGACCTGTCGTGCTGCATGCAGTCGTTTTCCATTAATCATAATTTGTACCGTTTGCATGCGGATTCAAGGCTGCCATGCGCCCTGGGTCGAAAAAAGTGATAACACCGTGGGCGATCAGGAAGTGCCGTAGTGTATACTTCCGACTGTATTTTACGGTCAGGTATGGTCAGCGCGGTCGGTATGCCTATTGCAGCTGAGATGAATGCCGCTCTGATTATCCATACGCATGTATCTGCCACCTGACATTCAGTGATCGTGCTACAAAATCGGCAGTGGCGAGATCTGAGACGGTGCATGGTGCGACTTGCAGAATTGGCACTCATTGGCTTTATCGGCTTCACTGATTCCGTTGACTTAGGGAGCACCCATAAGGGTTCCTGAATCTTTAACAGACTGCGCAGCCGGTTTCAGAGACTTGGATGGAGCTTGGACCTTGGATCAGTCCTGCTGCCTTTAGGTGCATAGCATTCACCGAATGGGCAGGCGTGTCCAAGGCGAAGAGTGCACTACTGATTTTGGCCCGGGAGTGGATTTGCCGCATGAGCCTTTCTTCCAGATTAGATGCACCGACAGCAACATGTGCCCGCGCATGGGAGGCAGGACCGAAGTCAGCGCCGCAGGAAGCCATCAGACCAAGGACAATACAACAAGCTCGAGGAAGGAGCAAGCGAGGAATTTAAGTTTCGAGCAACTCCGAACATACTGCTTTGGGCTGCGTCCGTCTGTTTCCCTCGCCAAGAACACCGTCGCCATGTCACCCCGGCTTTGGTTGTGACGATGTTATCTGCTTGAGTCGCCCGCCTGCCGGGACCTCAGAGATCAAAGCAGCACATCAGCAGTACTGCATCAGCACGAACAATTATAAGCTTCGTGAGGTACATGCGCCGTCTTTGGGTTCCACACCCAGAGCTGGTCCCGAACTTACAGCTTAGCTGCTGCTCGGCTTTGCACAAGTGCAGAAGGCAAGTCAAAGACAGATTCGGAGAACTTCTCAGCAAACCTGCAAAGCCAAACCCTCAAATTGATTCGACACGCCGAATTGCCGAAATCAACATCCGACAAAGTTCAGCTGATCTCAAGACAGGGAATCTTGTCTAGCCGCCAAGCCTGCACCAAGTCTTGTCAGAGAAAGCGCCATTCCTGGGCAAGACGTGCTGCTGAGTTGCTGGCGGATTCTCATCGTGCTTTTAAAAGCCCAGAAAATACGTAATAATTGTGAGCAACACTGAGTTGCCGCCTTAGATGAGCATGGGGCATTGGCTGGCCAGTGTACTTTGGCAGAGGGTTTTGGAAGTTTAGAGTTAGAGAAATGAGAAGCATGAAAGGCCCTGAAACGAAGAACGAACGAAAGAAACAAGGTCACAACCAGAGTACAGCAGGACGAACAGTCACCAACAAAATTTCCAACAGCTTTCGCACCCTACAGTGTAGATTCTACGGAAGAAGCGTGATAGACAGCAAAGCATGATGAAGGGGCTCAGCGTCCATCCAGGTGTGGGCCCCGTGCTGGCTTCATGACGTCATCGACGGCATTGCAACGCCTTCCCCCCATTTCGTCATATTGTCATGCGCATGCAAGATGGTCGGCACGCCCTTTGGCATAATCAGGTTCGCCACAGAGGACGGTGAGGCGTCGGCGAGCATGCACTTCTGACATGGCCTGATTGATCGCACTGTGACTACAGTTGCTATTCTTCCCCAGACAAACCTGAATCGCCCTCCCCTTTTACGGCTCTAGCGCTCATGACCCTGTCGTTGGGCTCGTGTTGCAGTGAAAGGAGGAGGAAGAGGAATGGGGAGGAGGAGAACTTTAATCCCATGTGGCGGTCCAACGACGTGGGCCCTGGGCCCTTCATATGACACACAGATCAAAGATCATGTTCTGAAACCCAGCAACCACTTTTGTGGTCTTCTGTCTGATGCACGGCCTATCTCAGTGCAGCGGTGCTCAATGGATTCGGGATCCGTCGAGCTGAGTTCGCTTGTCGTGTCCCATGCAGGCGTTTGAAGCCGGGACGGCGGGGATCGACGATCTGGAAGAAGTGCAGCCTCAGCAGGTCCGATGCCACAGTGCGAGAGCCACGCATCTTTCTTCCAGGTGATTGAAAGAGTCTCGAGATTCTGTGCGAGCGTAGGATCATCGCGAACTGTATCGCACGAACCATGGTTGCCACGAGCTACTGTCTCCTTCGATTGCTCGCTCTGGTATGCAGCGCCGGTACACAGCACCATGCCGAAACATCTGTTTAGAAGAGGCTCCGGACTATGCGTTCGGTAAAAGCCGGCAAACTCATGGCCAAGATCCCCACGTCAAACCTTTTTCAAATGCAGAGCTGTGGTCACCTTCTTTGGGCTTGGACCTTTTGGAGGTCCCGGCGTTCTCCGGTGCGCTTGGACTTCGTGTCTTCTGTTGTTTCGAGCAAGTTCGGGGTCTGATTATGCTGCGAGTATGCTGGCACAATCTGTAGGTTTGTTTTGGCCAGAGAGGGCGGTGTTTCCATGGAAGCTCCTTGACGGGCGTTCAGAGGTGATTGGCGTCGACAATGTCTGCCTACTGGACACCGTCACGAAAGCGGCGCTGCTGCAGACCGTCAGGGCCAGCTCCTGATTATTTTGCATGGAACCGCTGCAGGGTTGGAAGAGTGTTCGCAATCCCTCAGTTACCAGGCGAGGTTCAAGAAGCAAGTCATCTACACGTGGGTCTCCCGCATTCTCCTGGCAGTGAACCCGTTCCAGGTGGGCACCTGGAAGGGACGGACGTGTGAACTTCGAACTTCTCTTGTGCAGGCTCTGCCTCTCTACTCCTCGGAGATGCTTGACAAGTACAGGCTTTTGGGATTTATTGGCCGTAGCTTGGACGTGCTCCTCGCTCTTGACTGCTTGCCAGGTTCGCTTCTGAGCCACAGGCATGGATCCAAGCCGTGGAGGAAACTGCTCCAGCGGGAAGGATGCTGGCGCATGCTGAGGCCCTGCCCCCGCACGTCTTCTGCATTGCCGCAGATGCACTGCGCAGCCCCAAGACTTCAACTTTGTATTGGTTTTTCCCGAATGCGTAGCAGAAGGGTTC
>CAJNDV010005458.1:0-15221 GCA_905221635.1 Symbiodinium sp. CCMP2456 | reverse complement strand
GTTTTTTTTGTTTTCTGTGCTTTCCTGCTCGTCTACTGCTGCTGTCTTTTATAAGGGTGTGTGGGGTTGTGCGGGGTTTAAGGTTTAGGGATTCCCCCCCTGGAAGAGCAGAGCAAGCATGACATCGTCGAGGAGGCGCACCTCGTACAGCACAAAAACGCAGCGGTAGAGTTCCGGCCTGGAACCATATATATATATATATATTACACATGTGTTTCTCTCCCTAACTATCTTCCCTAGGTGTCCGATCTATCTATTTGTCTACCTTTTTTTGTGTCCTCGTGTGTTCAGTGTCTGTTGTTCGCCTTCTGTCTCCATCTCTCACGAGACCGACGCACTGATGCGAATGATGTCGATACCATGATACCATGATCCCACAACATCTCGCGACCCCATCCCCGAGGCGCGCGCAAATGGCCACCAAGCTGCAGGCCATCGTGCGAGCGAGGCAGATGGCCAAGTCTGTTGCAGCGCATGTAAAGGCTGATGCCTGGGGAATCTTGAGTGTCTACGTCTCGATTTGTCGCTCTGACTTGTGCCATGCCATGCACAAGTCACGAGTCGCCGTGACAAGCATCTGCGCAATGTGCCACAACTGAGCAATGTAGCATAACCATGGCATGTCCAACGCTTTGAAGATTGGGGCGGAGTAAACAGGAGGATCATGGTAAATTAGTCCTTCGCTTCTCCCCATGTGATGCTTTGGCATTACCTCACGGCAGGTGCGCCAAAAATCGCTTTACTGCAACACGACCTACGATGAAGGCACTCATGGACTGTTTGAGGCAGGCAGCGCGGCAGAACCTGTGTTGCTAGCCCTCATTCGCATTTTGCAGAGGAGTCTGGGGTGCCTAACGCGTCCTTAACTCTGTCACGGTAGGTTGCCTCATATTGCGTGGTAGTGGCGCCCGGTGCAGGCGGATTGGTTGGGACAGTCGCAAACCTGAGAAGGATCAGCCGGGGACTCGACTTTTCCTCTCGGACGTGAGGGATGCTGGGGAGGAGCTGCTTGCAGAGGCCCATACCGCTGTTGGGCAAGCTGGGTGCAGACGCTCGGTCCTCAGATGGCCCTATCGATATCTGTCCAGTATTGTCCAGGGTTCATGAGCGTTTACGGCCTATGCTGCTGCATCATAAGACTTATCACGTCTTGTCAGTCTTGTCATTAGCCGTCATGTCTCATGATTCATCGTACTGGCACCTGGCAAGAGTCACTCAGGCCAGGGCATTCTCGGGAGACTTGGAGCAAGCCGAGAAAGCTCTGCTCTGGGCCTAAGTCAGATTTCATGAAAATTCCTTCAGTTTTCGCACGCCCGCTGCGTCGCTTTTTCTTGAGGCCGCATCTACCCTGCTCGGACAGACTGCGATCCGTTTCCAAGGCCACCTTACAGATGCAGTTCTGGAGAGTAGACTCTCTCTCGCGCGGTTGAGCAAAGGCTGCGTCCAGCCGCCTTGCAAAGGACATTCCTTGTCAGTGGCGCCGAGCATGAGCCAAGCTTTCGAAGCCCAGGAGCTGCAATGCATGGAGCAACTGGAGGCTTTAGTGTCGGCCTCAGTCGGCCTCACTCTTCGAGACGAGCCGTCTGGGGATCTCGTCGGCAAGAGGCAAAAAGCACAGATGCCGTGGAGATTGAGAAAGCCTTAGCCAGAGTCCGGGACCCCGCGAGCTTTTGCCATGCTGTTTCGAGTTTGTCGGGATGCTGCCAGTGAGCGAATGATTGCTGCGCTCCCGTGTAGATCTGCCATATCTGCGCCAAGCGGTCCGCACAAAGCACGTAGGGAACCACGATGACCGCCGCAAAACTCTGAGAGCGCTCACAAGAGACGTGAAGCCTCGTGTCACGGTTCCAAGGCCACCTCCTTGCAGCTGCCTCCGACGAGCTTGACACGGGAGCACCTTCCGCTCCGCTGCAAGGAGTGGGGGCGTGTTGCGGTAGCCCTGCAGCTCATGCTTGAATTTTTCCCACCTCGTATCACTGTGTTGATCTGTTCTGCAGGCGCTTCAGGTTCAAGTGCCGCTGGTGGAGGTGCATGCAGTAAACAGGTATATGCAACAAAGCCGGAGTCTTGAAGGCCCTGCGCTCGGCATCGGATGAAAAGAATCTGGAGTCACTTATCCGCATCATTGAGGAGGCAGGGCACAAGCGCAATTGCGTGCATCTCCAGCACGTCCTCGGATGTTTGCAGAGAACGCATATTACCAGGCGAACAAGAAGGGCTTGAAGCTGGATCCGACAGGCACGTGGAAGCCTGGAGCACGCTGTCATTGTGCAGTGTAACCATGCGGCTTGCATTGCAAAGCTGTGAAGGTTGGCTACCCGAACTTGCAGTCGGCGAGTTGCTCCGACAGGCACGACCGCTTTCAAACGCTTGTATAGAAATTTGCACTCGTCCAGCAGAATGATGGACGACAGGGAGTGAGTGCTGGCTAGAGTGTTCTTATCAGGGATTGAAAGGCTAAGTGGCTCCTTTCGGCTGTACCTGTTCCGCTGCTGGCGCGGCCAAGCAGGTTACATCTCAGAACAGACCTAGTAAGGCAGAAAGGGAATGGGGTGAGACCCCCCCCGCCTGGATGGAAGGGGGGAGAAAGATGTGCGCCTGGAATCATGCATGGTAGACGTGGACGGCGAAGCTGCATCGCTCCCTTTGCAACTAGTACGGGCCAGAGGGCTTCGAATCACGACTCCTCCAGCAGATGCAGGCTGGACAGCAGCCATGCTAATCTGGAATTGCACGGTATTGGAAATTGAAATTTCGAAAGATGCCCGACGAAGAGCTGCTGCAAGATGCGACAACGGCCTGTGCGCTGTAGATCCAGCACCGGCTGAACGGATAAGATTCTGACCACGGAAGCTGTGTCTCTGGTCGCCCGCATGGAGGTCGACAGATCTGCCGCATTTTTGTAATTAGGGTCCGTCAGAGCTCGTGTGTTCTTCACACTGACCGCGGATGGCAGCTCTGCAATTTGCGTCACCCAGTGTAGGGAAGGGGGGCGCGGGGTGGGTGGAATAAGAATCTTAATTGACTAAAGAGTTCGTTGCAATTTCCAGTCTGTTCGGCAGGTGGATGCACAGCGCCTGAAGCACGAAGCGCAACAGAAGCTAGAAGCGGAGACCAGGCAGCGGCAGGAGCGGCAGGAGCAGCAGGAGCAGCAGCAGCGGCAGCAGCCGCAGCTGCCGCAGCAGCCGCAGCAGCCACAGCCGCCACTTCATGCCCAACCTGCGCCAGCCGCAACCATTCAGCCAACACCTGTGCATACATCCAGCTCAGAAGGTGTGCTGCATGTGGGGCGTCTGCCCACCGCAAAGCATGCGGCACCTCCACAAAGTGCATCGCTTGGCCAAGCTGATGGCAAGGGGCACGGTGCTTGGCATGGCAAGAGACATCAAGAGACAATTCCTGACCTCAGTGATCCTGAACGATAGCTTTGTCATACTGGTGAGGTCTACAGCTGATAGACGGCGACGGCCAACGATTACAGGAATAGCGGGTTTGAGGAGTCTCTTCTGCACATGTTCTGCAATTGAGATATACCTCAGGATTCAGCTCCTTTCAGCAGACGCAACTTCTTGCGACCCGGCCGAACCTTTTGTCTCCCAGGCATGCACTTGTACCCCGTGCGCGGAGCGCGGCGGAGCGCTGACCGTTTGAACAGGGGAACCAAAAAGCGTGGCCGAGGCGAGCCTGCGAGCTGCTGCGGAGAACTTGGACTCAGCCGGACCAGCCGGCTTGGAGCAGCTGCTCCAGGAGGCGACGCGCAACGGCATCGAGGAGGCCGAGCTGAAGGCAGGGCCGGGGCGGCAGGGTGGGCTCTGGGCTTCAGGAGGCCTGGGTTTGACCTCGTCCCCGCAAGCCAGGAGTACCACAAGAAGATGTGCGATCTGCAGAACGAGGCCTTCCTTCGGCAGGCGGTGGAACAAGTTCTGGAGGAGGTCAAGGCCGGGTTCCTGGGATGTCCTGCCCTTTTTCTGCATTTTCTGCTGCATGCTGCAACCAAGGCAGAGTGTCCTCCGCCAAATGCACTGCCCCGTGACTGAGAGATCAGGTGTAGGGCGTAGGGTCGTGGTGTTGTCGTCAGATGCATCGAAAGTGTTGCCTCGGGTGACCTCCGAGGCAAAAGCTGCAGAACTTGTCACACCAACTGCGAGTCTTGCACGGGGATGCCGAGCTCATTAGATCAGCATCGCAAGCAGTGCAGCCACTCGTTGCAGTTGGCATCCGGCAAGATGATGCACATGATGCACAATGCTTCGAACTTCGCATTACAGCGGACAGAGTGTGGCAGGCAGGGGACTCGGCGGCGAACCAAGAGCATCGCCCCAGCTCGAGATGGCCGCCGGGCAAGTGCCTTCGATGCGCCTCGGACAGAAACCGAGCGCGGCGCTGCGCGAAATCCGGGGTGCCGTGGCCCTGGCCCAGGTGAAGAGCTCGGAGGAGCTGCGCGTGGCCTGCGAAGCCTTCAGCGACCTCAACTCTTTCTCCAAACTGAAGAACGAAGGCTCTTTGAGAGCGGTGTGCTGTGCCATAACAGCGTGCTCTTGAGCTCTCTTGGGGAGGCGCATGGAAGGGCCATCGAAGCAGCCTCCAGTTGGAGTTGGCTCCTTTCGCTGGAAAGATGCTGGGCCATTCGAAGGCCTCGGGAGCGCAGCTTACGAGCCGCTTCAAGACACCTGAGCTTCAGGTGACAATCGCCGAGTCGCTGACACACCTGCCAAAGTCACGCGAGGCTGCGTGCAGCCGCGGTTCGTTTTTGACTCAGCTGCATGGTGCTACAGGCTGCGGCCATTCAGACCTTCCGAAACATTCTAGTTTGGATGGGGGATCGCCCAGCACAAGAGTGCCAGCGCATCGCAAGTGTTGGCCTCAGCATGCCGATGGTATGAGCAGCAACACCTGTCCCTGTTCAGACGCACAGGCAGGGAGAGCGTCATCAACACGGCACCCTATCCGAACTTAGTTGGCAAATTCTTCGGATGCCTGTCCGTGGCTACGACGAGGTTAGTTCAGATCCTTTCATGCGCGATGAAACCTTCGTTCAGATCTTGAAGCACCCAAGCTGGAATTCGATGGCTTCTTCAGAGACATTCAGAGACGCTCTTGCCGCTTCCACTATCCTTTCCCATGCAGAGTTCTGCTCGGACTAGGCAGCTCAGTGGCAATCCATCAGCCCGCTCCGAGTGGCTGGGTTGGCAGCTGCTCTTGCAGCGCCTCGGCCACATGCATATCCGTGGGAGTGGGTAGGGATTTGATTCGATGTTTTTCATCTTCATGCTGCTATAGATGTGGCTGGTGTAGCCCGATGTAGTCACGTCTGCTTGCTTAGGCTGTGCCATACCACACCTCCAAGTGATGAGCCGCTCTTCTGCACCTTCTGCCAGTTAGATGAGAGAGTCCATACACGATGCTGATCAGGCTGGACGATTTCGTGCGCTTCTTTTGCGCTCAGGCCGCCAAGTTTGCTGGGGTGCTTCGAACATGGCAATGGGAAGCTGAACCAGCAAATATAAGCTAGCCGGAGCACCGCAAGAGCCTGTTGCCCTGAGAAAACGAGTGCGGCGCCCTTGAGCTCTGGCGATGCACGTGCCCTGGAGCTCGAAAGAATTGCCAGAGAATGCTTGGAGGCACAGATGACCGATCATGACTCATGACGATTACATTAGTCTTATCTCCATTAAGACGCATGAAGATGGTCCACTTGCAGTGTTACAACCCTCCTGACAGGCATTGACGGCTGCAGCACCCACCAAAGGCACAGATGATGATACGTCTGGAGACATGGTCGGTGTGCTGGTGTACTTGATAGACGGCTCTTCGCAGCCGCTTGACAAAAAGCAGCCCATATCGGTGGGCCGTGTCATACTGCGCCATTGGTGAGCCTGCAATTCGCCTCAAGGAATTTGTTCGTGCCGGTGGCAACGACTCTCAAAGAGATGTCTTCCCTAATGGGAAGCAGAGTCGGTGTGAAGCACTGGCGGGACTTTGCATTCTTTCAAGCGACTGGCAAGGCTGAGTCGCTCAGGCACGACGTCTGCACAGCGTGGTGTCCTTGTGGATGTACCGTGGTCACCACAACAGATATTGCCCAGCTGGCAGGATGCTTCCAGACATCCTTCCCGTATCGGAGCTGATCAGCATGTGGCAGAAAATACGCGAAGCCACTGGCTTGGCAGGCGCGCAGAAAGCAACAGAAGTGGACTGGAAGCCAGAAAGAGATGCTTGGTATGAACTATAAACTGACACCGTAGGCCACCTGCACTGGCGGCGGCGGTTTCTGTTACCTCAGGCCGGCAGTCTTGTCAGTGCTCCGTGTGTGTCGTCCCTGGTTCCTTTTCCCTCGCTCGCTGCTTTATTTGTGGACTTGTCATGTCAGCTTCCGCCCAGGCAAGAGTCGAGTGCTTTCCATGTTTTTTGGTAGTGTGATGTTTTTGAGTTTGCTGGTGAAAGTGAGGGGGAGGGACAGTTGAGGCTTCTTCGTGCATGGAGCTGCGAGATTAGACCCGAATTTCGCCTTTGTGCTTCGGGTGCGACTGACGATGTAGAGGTGGTGGACAAGACCGGTTTCTTGATTCGTTTCGACGCTGCTGCGCACGCACAATCCGAAACCGGAGACATCTGAGACCTAATCTCCAAATCCAAAACAGCCCAGTCCTATCACGCGGCAAACATGTGGAAAATGCACATGCTGCAGGGTGTGCGAGGTTCGGCCCTGAAGTGAGATTTCGTTACACTTAAGTGGGAGTTTGTTGAGCTCGAGCAGGAGATGCTCCAGGCTGGAGATCTGCATCACGCGGCTCTCACGTTTCGACAGGCAGTATCAGTAGCATTTGTTCTTTGTTTGCGTCGGCTGGTGTCGGGATTTCAGGCTGTGCGCAGCCACTTGCACCGGCCTGCTCCGTGAGCTTTGCCGGCACTTAGCGGACTTAGCCAAGAGGCAAAAGGCTCCTTCTGGGTACAAATCTAGCCCACTGCCTGTACTCCTGCTCTCTTGAGTTGTTAGCTGGGGGTGGTGCTGGACCTCGATCTAGCAAAGCAAACTAGAAAGCACGGCATTCTGCAAGGCCTGACACAGTAACATCATGCGATATGGCGATATCATGAAAAGGTTATTGCCACCTTTATCGCTACTTGCTGTCACTGCGGCCATTGCATCTTATGAAGCGATCGTGCCGACAAAAACTACTCCAAGCTCTTGGTACAGTGTTGAGCTGCAGTTATATCCTCCTCATCCAGTAATATCGGTGCATCGTTCTCTCGTGTGGGTCTACATGATACAGAGTCTGTATGTGAAGCTGAGACGGTATGATGTGGATATATCATGTTTGAATATGTCTGAAAGTATTAAAACGGCACAAGCCTTAGCTCCGGGTCCGCGTCCGGCGGAGGTCAGGCTGGGGGCGAGGCCGAGGAGATGATGACGGCCGCGGCGCTTTTGTGGTTGGAGAGCTCCATGGCAGCCAAAGGGCGAAAGATGGACAAAGGCATCTAAAGGCTACGAAAGCCACCGTGAGTACTTCTGAATGTGACACGGAGAGTTTCTTTCAATACGGGACGCTCGCTTTACCTTGCTTGGCAAAGCCCACTTACGTAGTGGGATTCACGCGACCACGAGGTTATAACCCATTGCAACAGATCAAGGATAACGACAGGCTTGTTCACGAGCTCCTGAAGGCCTGTTAGAGCTCTCGAAAGAAAAGCAGCTCATTCTGAAGAGACTCGACTCTTCAGGGGCAGATGAGCGGCCTGAAACCGACGCAGCAAGATGCTGTCAAGCAGCGCCTGCAAGCAAAGGCCAGGCGCGGGCTCGTTCCTTTTTTCGGCTGCTTCAGGAGATCTCAAGGCAAGTCATCTGGCAGGTCAAGGACTTGCGAAAGGAGTATGGGCCACGGGTTCCACAACTGCAGCGTATGACGAGGGCTTTTGCCCTAATGACACTCGGAGAAAGTTCATGATGGATGGCAGCACAACATCACACGGATGCTTGGGATGCTCCTTGGAGCCCAGGCGCTGCTTTCCACATTTTGGCACCCAGCACTGGCCGGCGAAAGGGATCTCTGCAGCCAAAGTGGCCTGGCCCAGAATGAGAAGAGTTGGTAACGTGACTCGTTGATGGCGCGCCAGAGCAAGCGAGGTTTATGCTGCGGGAACCATGGCGGTAAGCAATCCGCCAGAGAAGTGCTCTGCTCTGCAACAGGATCGCCCGAAATCTGCGAATTGATGTGCACTATAGCACCAGGCAGCCGGCTGAAACTGAGACGTTTCATTGTCTTTATGCTAGACTCTGGCAAACCCTGAAGCCGAATCATGCTGAAACCGCAGTACCCATGCTCCAGCCTTCTTACATTGCTCAAGGTATTTGGCGCTGCACTTGCGCCAGACGGAGCCGGAGCTTTGGATTTTCGTCGATACCTTCGGCTTGCACCTGGCTCCGGCGCTGGCCAGTCGAAGCACGGCATGACAAAAGCCTGTAAGTCCTTGATTCAAAGGCAGTCCGTATTAATAAAGGCCACCGGTAAGCCACAGCCTTGCCAGTCCCCTTGTGACGTCATTTCCCCATGGCACTTCTGTTGATTTGTGCTGCTTGTCCAAGACACAAATGGGGCAGCGCTGTGGAGCTTTCTCTTCCAAGATACCACTTCGGCGTACCACTGGCTGTTGTCTTCCTTTGCCCTCGGCTTCAGAAGCTGATCTTCGGTGAGCTGAGACTGCGTGAGCTGGGCCAGGTCTGGCGACAGCGAAGTCCAGGATGACGCTTTGAACTCGCCCTCAAGCGCGAAGCTTGCCTGCACAGCTTTCCAGCGGCAGCGAGCGTCGCGCATGACCCCTTGGACTTCGCTTCTCGAGGTTCCGCAG
Organism: Symbiodinium sp. CCMP2456; assembly: GCA_905221635.1. Taxonomy (NCBI): domain Eukaryota; class Dinophyceae; order Suessiales; family Symbiodiniaceae; genus Symbiodinium; species Symbiodinium sp. CCMP2456. The sequence goes on along the minus strand of CAJNDV010005458.1, from coordinate 6,371 downwards.
GAGATCGCTGAGCGAGCTGGTAGCATCCGATGACGGTCTTGGGCCCAGCATAGCAGCCCGAGGCCCTGAAGCATATACGGAGCAGGCACATCTACGGGCTTCCCACCTGTGCTCCCGTTGCTTCTACTCGTACGTGTTGTTGAGACACCTCTTGCAACACGTTATGCTTGTTAGGTGCCGCTACGCCGTCTGCCCGACGCAACCTTCGATTGCACAATCAATGTGGACGGTTGCTTCGCAGCTTAGCTCGCCTTGGAAAGACAAAGATCCCCTGCGTAATGGCCGAGTCTGCAAGACATGCTCTGCAAAGTCAGGATGGGGTGCCAAGCCCGGTGCACTGCAACTTGTAGTGCCTCTTGGCTTCTTCAGCAATCTCCGGAAAGGCCCTCAAGAGCAAACTTCTGTGACAACTTGGACACCAAGTTCCCAACCGTGCTGGTGTATCTGTCAAGCATAAGCTTCGGCATCAACTACTCACAGTTGTTTGTCAGCACAGCACTACGATGTTTGGACTGAAGAGGCACAGTGCGGATCTGGGGCGGTCGGCTCCAAAGCTGCCGCAGCTGGTAACCCTCGCGTGCCCGGACGCTTTGGATGTCTGTCGCCTGCAAGAAGCTCCTTCAGTGGGTCTGCCTTCGCACAGTGTCCTGCACTGTCCTGTGCCAAGGCCGCCTTTGTTGTACATAGCGCGCTCTGCGAACTCTTGCAGCTGCCGACTACATGTTCTTAAAAATGAGTGGCGAATCTCTGTGGAGTTGATGCACTATGCAGCTGTCGTTCGTGGGGTGCGTACCGTGCTGTTGGTTCGTGCACAGGCCGAACAGGGCCAGGCGTATGCACAGGTTAACCCGACTGGCTGGTTCCTGACACTTTCCTGACTGATGGAAGGAGGGCATCAACTTACATCACGTCTGGCCGCCCTTGATGGGGAATCCGTCGTCAGCCTGTTCGCGCGAGCGTGCCTGGTGCGTAGCGGGCTTGGAACAACTGGGTTTGCCGTTTGCGCCGCGCAGCTCCGGCTGGCGAGGAGCAAGCACAGCTTCCAAAACTGAGCTCTAGCGATGGTGAAATCATCGCCAATTGGGACAGCTGCGGTTGGGTCTGACAAAGCGTCGTCTGCGTGTAATTGGAGTGGGGACCAAAACATGACCCTGCACAGCCCCAGATGCCTCTGGGCTGGTGGCTGTGGAGGTCCACTGGTGCCCGCCGTCGCTTCTCTCGCGGCCTGGAGCTGAGATGTTCCCATCCAGCCTGGACAGGACCGGGGCCCTCCCGACTTCTGCAAGCACGGGTCCACGAAGGACTCGCAAGGTAAGATGGTACTGTTGTGGGGTGCCATAGCCCGGATGGCACCACAACCCGATCAGAGGTCGTCGCAAGCAACAGCCTCGAGTTGAAAATGGCCACCGATGAGCCGTCCCCAGTCAGCGCTGTACAAACACATTCCGATCCAGAATGGGCCTTATGACAGACGGACGTCTTCGTGGGGAAGAAACGACCAGCGAGTAAAAGGTGACAAGCACCATGCCAACCTGCACAAAGAACTTGGTGGCAAGTTGTACGATCATCAAAGGCCAGCACTGGGCTTTCGGTCGTGATGCCGTGTTGAGCTGTCTCGACAAACAGTTGTGCTTGGGAAAACCTCTGCCCACTGCTCGTGCACAAGTTGCTTTTGTGCCCATCGTTGCTGGGGAAAGCATTCATGACTGTTTTGCAAATTGTTGCAACGCAGGTCTGCCAGGAGGGCGGCGCAACTATTGCGATCTGTTGCGAACAACATGCTGTCAGAACGGTTTGCCTTTCGCGACCTGTCAGCACGTCGTGTTCGTGGTCAAGACGACGTTGTCTATAGCGGTCATGCTTCAGCTTGATGGGAAAAGCGACCACTGTTTTCGCTTTGCCACCAATCCCCAATGCCGCTCGAAGGCAAGCCTCCGCTGCTCAGTCACGTCCTCGCGGACTCTGCCGAAGCACCACCCCCTTGGCTTCCCAACTTGAACAGGGAAAAAACGTACTGTAACCTCGGTGGGACCTTCGCTGCACTGCCGGCCTGGAAGGTAGCACCTTCTTATCTCCACCATCGCCAAGCACAGAAACCCTATCTCCACAGGTTCGCGTCAGCTTGGGCCACGGCTGCGACGACTGAAGCTTCCGGCAGCGGAGCATCCGCAAAACAAAAACATCCGCAGAACCGAAAAATGGGTCTACAAACTTGCACAGGCACTGATGCCCTTGCGGCACAGCAGCACGCCCCTCCCGCGCTCCGAGCTACAGTGCCGCTTGGGCTCGGTGGTGGACGCAGCTGTCGGTCGCCGTTCAGCGGTCAGCGCGGCGCCACAACTCCCGACGGTGGACCCTCGGGCATGGCCGGCCGGAGGTTGCGGGGGCCAGCGCAGCAGCTCCGAAACGGTCCGCGAGCAGGGGGGGGGGAATAGTTGTCGAACTGAGCAGCCTCGGAGTTCCAGCGGCCACGAACTTCAAGTGCGAGGACAACAAGCTGGCACTTTTGCGAGCGCAGCAGCTCCCTGTGTGCAAGAATGCGCAAGATGTGCAAGGTGCAGTGCGGTGCCTCGGTACCGCCGCTGCTGCCGGTGTGCGTGGCGTCCGCCCGAAAAGGGGGGTCCATTTGCGATGACTTCGGTGCGGCGGTCATCGAGGTGGATGTTGAGGTCGCGCATTGCAGGCAACGGTAGCTGCGGCTTCGCGGCAAACGCGGGCAGCAGCTCGCTCGAGCGGGAGACAACGGGAGCGCAAGATGCCAGAGCGGGGGCAGGCAGCGCGGTTACCGAGAGGGCCAACGGGACAAGGCAGGCGAAACCCGCGGAGCAACAGTGCTCATGGCACGAGGGCAAGGCAGTGAGAACTCTCGAACGGCCCAGACAGTGACTCAAGCAGAACCAAACAAGTGCTGCGCGGAGGCGGCCGGCCAAACAGTCGTCGACAGCATAGGAGGCAGCCGTTGCCATCCTCGAGTAGCGTGGATAGGTTCGTCAGGGTCTGCAGGGACAACGGTTTGTTGATTGAGGACCCGGATTCGCGAGCGCTGATGCTGCCCCAGGCAGGCCCAGGCGGCTCACGTGCCCTAACAGCGTTCCCCACGGCTCCGGAGTTCCGACTCTCGAGCTCTTGATTCCGAGGCGGTTGCGACTGCCCGTATACCTCTTGGGCCCCGTTGGTGCCGTCGTGGAAGTGTCCGCGATGGTTGTGGGGACCACCGCGCGGCGTGCCCGACGGCAGGTGTTGTCGGAACGCGCGGGGCAGCTTTGGGGAGGGCAGTGCAGGCACTCGTGGTATCCAGCGTTTCCTTGGGGGACCTGGCTGTCGACGTGCCCGTGACTGACGCGCACCGCGTCGAGGTCTTGGCAAATGATTCGCAAATAACGTGCTCATAAGCAGTGGCATAAACGACTCGCGCAGACCACTCATGTTATGTAACAGTTATGTAACCATCCAAGACGCCCCGGCACAGCAGCAAAGGGCACCACTAGGTCACGTGAAAAGGCCCACCCCATGATTTGATTGAGTAATTTGGCCCCCGGGTTGAACAATGTTGAACAAACTCAAAGCCGAAGAAAGCTGGGTTCAGAGTATATCGTTAAAAAGCAACGATACCGCAGTGGCCCACGACAGGCAAGCAGCCATTGTGTGTTCGCCGCTATGGAACATGTGCTACCTAGGTATAGCCAGTATCCCATGACGACTTGTGCGATGGCTGGTGAATTTTCGGCAGCCGATTCTACAGCGCTAGATGTCTTGGACGAGGCGAAGTGGGAGGCCGCATCGTCCAATTTCGAAAGGAACGCCGCGCCGGACATGCAGTTTTTTCCACACCCTTTTGCCCGTCTGCCACAAAAACAGTCGGCGTGTTGTACTCCACACAGGAAAATGGACAGCACGCCGCAAAATGGGCACGGTCACGGGGTGGGGAGTCAGCTCGTGGGCACGGATGGCACGGGCTCGGATCCGCCAGCAGGTCGCCCAATGGTGGCTTCACCCCCCCTAGCGGCAACTCAAACAGCGAATAGGCCAGCGCGCGCAGTGCCCGTCCAACGGTGTAAGGGCCGGGCGCAACGGCACTAGCGACTCGCGAGCACGAACTTTGGCTCCGGAGGCCCGGGCCGGGATTGCTTAGCACGTTCTTCAGCACCAACCGTCCCGGCCTGTGCACCTCACCACGCGAGCGATCGCCGCTGTCCTTCGCCCCATACGTCGGGGCGGGGCACTCGGTTTCTCGGGCATGCGAGCGGAACGCCTGAAACTGTTACTTCAAGATGGCGTTGCCGCAGGCGAGTGTTATGTGATGGTGACGCGCCACCGCTGGGCGACCTCCTAGCGCAGGCCCGCGACACAGAAGTTGTCGCGGATAGCCGATCCCGGTAGGACCCGGTAGTTTCGGCGAGGGACGACAAGCGGTCCGAAACAGGGCCGCTATCGAGCTGCTGGCGGGAGCTTCCACGCTCCTCGCGCGCGTGCCAGTTGACGTGTGCAAGGCACTCGTCATGGCTCGCATCAGTGGCTTGCGCAAGCCAGCGGGGGGGTGCGTGGAATCGCCCCGCGCGACATGGTGCGCCGCTTGGTTTCGAAAACACTTGCCAGGGAGTGGGCCGACAAGTTCGACCAGGCAACGCGGCCATTCCAATTCGATCCAATTCGCGTTACAAGCGCGAGCGGGAACGCCCTTGCCACCCACGTGCGTGCCGCCTGCGCGACACGCCGAGGAACCGGGTGTCGCTGGACGGCCGCAGCGCTTACGCCAGCATGTCGCGGGCGGCTCGGCAAGCTCCGCGGGGTGGCGCCGGAACTGCTCCCTTTCGTACGCCTTTTTTATGGGAGCCTCTCCACCTACTGTACTGCTGGTGGGACTCTGCTGGCCGCTGCCGGGATGTGCTCCTGGGCGGAGGGTGTGAGCAAGGGGACGCGATGCCGCCCGCCCCCGCACTTTTCACAATCGGACAACATGACGCTCTCCAACAGGCGGCAGCGGCTCGACGACAGCCTCGTCGCTGTTTTGGACGAGGTGTGCGTGGTCACGCAGCCGTCCCGAGCGAAAACCGCCTTAGACGCGACCGTGCGCGCTGTCGAAAACCGGTGTGGCATAGCACCCCTCGAACCCGGGTGACCGCTGCCGAAGCCGGCCCAGCTCCGCTTGGGATTGCGGAAATGGGCTATGAGGTGTGGAGAGGCGACAAGCCCGATGTTCAACGAGGCATTGTCGTCCTTGGCTCGCTTGTGGGCCACCCAGCCTTCGTGCAAGCATGGGCCGACGACAGGCTGCGCGCCGAACAACAGCGCCCAGACCAACTGCCCAAGCTCCCAGACTTTTAGTGTGCGTGGTCGTCTTTGCTAATGTGTGCACCCCCTCGCGCGAACCATGCCATCCGCATCATGCCCCTCTCGGCGTACGCGCGAGGACATGATGATGCCATATGGACGACGCTGCAGAAAAATCGACTGCATTGCTTGCTATCAACGCAAGCCTGCCCTCGAGCGCCGCCATGTATGTGCGCCTCCTCGAGTCCCACGCCGGAGATGGCGCGCACTGCATTGCGGAAGCGGCGAACGCACGTATGCTCCTCGAAGATCCTCGAAGGAGCCCGCCCCGACCTGGCAGCGGTTTGCGCGCCCCGCTTTAGCAGCTCACCGGGCGTTGGTCAAAATTTTCTGACAGGTGCAACAACCATTCCGACATGCCTCTACTTTGTACCGCCCGCCAGGCCTGCCCCCTGCCCCCCGACACAACGCGGCTGAAAACGTTTGAACTCCCTGGAGTTCCGTGAGGATCAAACAACCATGTTCTGCATGGCGTGCATGCTTTCATCATGTTGATCAGCCGGTTCAAAGATTAATCGTTGTAACTTCAAACCGGAAAACACTCCGAATATATCCTGCTTGATCAAGGGGCTTGGGAGTTTCAGGGTATGTCATAGTCCACTATTTGTGTTGATGTAGCGTTCCAAGTCCATAGACTGTTCAGGGCTTGCTTGAGTTAGGAAGGGTCGTCATATCAGCCTGGCATTGCACAAGGCGGTACTGTTCGTAGGCGATCAGCAGCGTTGCCTTCGCGGTCTCAGGTTGTATAACTTGGACGCCACTAAGCCTCTAAGTGCGTGCAGTGGTGAAAGAGAGGTGGGCACGGGATGCGCGGGCCGCAGCAATCGCCGCGCTCATGCGCCGCCGGACCGCACTCGCAGCGCTCGCGGCCCTGCGCGCACACGCGCAGAGCACCTGCTGGAGCTGCCGTTTCGGCCCTGCGACGCCAGCGACAGTGCAGAGCTGCCGCTGGGAGAGCTCCTGGCGAAGCCGCCGTAGGCGTCCTGTAGCTGGCAGCTAGCTCCGCCGACGCGCAGGCGGACCAGTCGGAAAAAGGTGCG
>CAJNDV010005447.1:56850-86105 GCA_905221635.1 Symbiodinium sp. CCMP2456 | reverse complement strand
GGGTTTAGGGTTTAGGGTGCTGCATGGCATGACCATTCGACCAGTGTTGCCTTTTCCCATGGCATGGCTCCTATTCGGTCTCATTCATTAGGAACCCAAAAATTAAAAGGACATAAGCATAAGCATGTTATAGGGACATCCCTACCTTATTGGGCTTGATTATAACTGGGTTTATATGGGATATCCTTATCCTAATTTTTGCTTATGTGCTTTTGCGGGGCCCTAATCCTGGAGCCCAGCAACATGTCCACTAACTTGTCATCAGATGTTCGCTAGAATAGGCGACTTCATCGTCCCCCCCTTTTCGGGTTTGCGTTTTTGTTGAGCTCTCCTCTGATCTGCATCATCGACAGCGTTACCCAAAGTTGCCATTCGGGCTCACGATTGCCCCAGCAAGGTCTGTTCGCCAACATCCTGCTGCTGCAATCCTAGTACCTTGTTGTACTAGTACCTTAGTTGTTCGTCATTGAATTTCACACACTTCTAACATCTTCTTGTATTGTGCCATTCTAGAGAAAAGTTTGTATTCTACCACGGGATCAGTTTGTGGTGTGGAGTTACATGGCTGCATTTCAGCATTGCTGTCTTTGCGCACTAGCCGACCAGATGATCAGGTTAGTTGAACGAAGCACTTCTTTCTTTTGCGCAGCAGATTTGGCAGGGACTTGCTCGGAATGGCATTAGTTGTACACATAGACCATACCACTAAGCATGCCTCCCTGAAGGGCGCTGCATGCAAGAGCACCGTGTCACCACGCAGAAAAACTCGTGGAGAAGTGCAGCGAAGTATAACCCCCTTAAACCCCAAACCCAACTCAAAACTTTGTAATACCACAACCCGCTGGGAGCCTCAACTTGCAGCTATGTGTCATAGTTCTCCAATATCCAACCTTTAAACCTTTTGGGTTCTTAGAATTCAGTAGTAATCTGAAAGTTTAGCCTTTTTTATTTCCCTGGCTTATTGGGGAAGTAAGGTGGTCTGGTTCGAACCCTCTGCACAGTTCCAGCTATCATATGCACAACCACCCCCAAGCATGTGCCCTCCCTCATGCGAACCCAGCACAGCTCCAGTCATGATATACCTTCCAACTTCATGTCTGCCTCGCCCTTGTGCTTTAAACTCCTAGGTAGAAAAAGGGAGGCCCCTTAAAGGGGACCCTTCCAAACCCTACTTTATGGCCCTCTTAAGCAAGACCTTTATTGAGAGGGTCTATATCCCCAAGGGTCATCCCTAAACCCTAAATCCTAAACCCTGAACCCTAAACCTCTAGAGCCCGACGATGCAGTTTTGGGGGATCCCCAAAGCCTGGGGATCCCTACCCAGAGAGCCCAATACCCCTTAAATAGGAATATACCTTAAATTCTAGGAGCCCTAATATTATGACTTAAGGCATCTTCCTTTGTTGCGGGGTATTGGGCTCTCTGGGTAAAGCCCAACTCCGGTACTCCTGAATGCCCAACCTAAACCCCCTAAAGCCCTAAAGCCCACGAACTCCTAAACTCCTGAAGCCCTAAAGCCCTAAACCCCTAAACTCTTAAGGCCCTGAAGCCCTACACCGCTAAACCCTATGTAGGAGGTCAGGGTTTCTCAGAGACTCAGGAAAAGCTTCCACCAAGAATCCCTCGACCCTAAATCCTGAACCCCAAACCCTAAGCTCTAAACCCCAAACCCTAAACCCCAAACCCTAAACTTTAAACCTTTTACCCTAAACCCCAAACCCTAAACTCTAAACCCCAAACCCTAAACCCCAAACCCTAAACTCTAAACCTTTTACCCTAAACCCCAAACCCTAAACTCTAAACCCTAAACCCCAAACCCTAAACTCTAAACCCTAAACCCCAAAACCTCAACTCTAAACCCTAAACCCTCGAGCTGAAGACTTCAGCTTTGAGGATGGTTTCTTGACGGAGGGCTTTGGGTTTCGAAAGTTTCGGGTTTCAGGTTTAGGGTGGAAGGTTTAGGGTTTGGGTTTTATGGCTCAGGGTTCAAGGTTTAGGGTGGTTTAGGGTTTAGGGTGGGCCGGGTTTGGCAATTTGGGGTTCAAGGTTTAGAGTTTAGAGTGGTTTATGGAATTTAGGGTCTAGGGTTTAGCATTTAGGCTTTAGGGTTTTAGGGTTCAGGGGGGCGTTGGAGAGTAGTCACACTCGGCTACGATGTTTGTTGTTTTCTCTCTCTCTCTCTCCGTTTCTCTTCTGGGCCCTTCGTCAGGAGCTTAGTATAAGTTACTATTAGTCGCCACGGATACGGCATGGTAGATCAAGTTCCTTTGTTCCTGGACAAAAACGCAGTCATCGTGTCTCTCACTCTCTGTCTCCAAGCTTCCATGTTAGATGGGCGCATATTTAATCACGGTTTGAAGTCTAGTTTTTGGGAAGGTACGATTTCGGGAGGATTGGCCCCAAAGTGTGCTTATTGCTAAAGGGGGTGTTTAATGTTTGCGGGAAGTGATTAGCAGCACGTGTGGTATCTTAGTCGTAAGCTGGTATCCATGAGCAGCTTGATTATCTTGCCGCACTTGGGGTGTCATCCCTTAAGCTGAGCTGGTAAGGTGAACTGGCCATTGGCAAGCACCATCAAAGGGATGTGCCACTGCGAGGCAGTTTCGTCACACCAAGATGCAGTAAGTGAGATAGCTGGTGACCATGACACTTCCAGCTCCTCTGTTAGCCAGGAAAACTGATGCTACCCGCGCTGGCCGCTGTCCTACCCACAGAAGCTTCTTGTAGACTAGTACTGAAATATAAAAGATCAAGAAGAATGTTGCTTTTTCGTAGTTTTAGTCTTAGTAGCATTGGCAACACGATTCACCGCTTTCAGAGTCAACTCTTGACCAAGAAGCCAACTTTAAACTTGCAACTATCTATCTGACCTATCCTCAACTCTGTTCCTCATCCGGAAAACTACATGCAAAGGCCAACCCAAACCTACGGCAATCCCAACACACACACACACAGAGACACATACCCTCCCGCAAGTTGCCGCCTATCAGTATACTACAGAAAGCGTGAAAACCTTACGAGCCCCAAACCCCCAAATTCGGAAAGCCTTCAACTGTGCCAAACCCCCATGACAGCCTATCGAACCCTACAAAAGCCCTAAGCCCTCATCCCACCTAAACCGTCAACTGTTAAACCAATCCCACAGCCTACAGCGGAACCTGGTTAAGAAGCTCTACAGAAAGAAACTCAAGAATCCTACAAGAACAAAGATGTCTTAAGTATGTGACGGTTCAGGCTTTGGGTGTTGTGGTATAAATACAAAACCTTCCAAACAACCATTCACCCTACACCCGAAACCCACGGTTTAGGGTTTAGGGCCGAGGGTTTAGGGTTTAGGGTATCCTAAACCCTCATTATAGCATGCTCATCAAACAATGGAGGTCCCTCAACTAACCGGAACCCAGAACCCTGAACCCTAAACCCTACTCTAAACGGGAACCATGCATGGCCGCTGGGCGCTACCGGAGCCGCTGGTGCAGGTGGTTTGGGATTAAGGGCTCCGTGACCCTCGGGGCAATCCAGGGGGTGCAGACTTCAGAGTTGTTACTTTTAAGTAGGGTTTAGGGTTTGAGGTTTAGGGTTTAGAGCTTAACGTTTAGTGTGTACTGAGGGAGCTTATTGAGCCAGTTGGGTGGTTGTCAAAATTATGGTCCCTTTTGGGGTCCATATTTTAATACGGCACCTATTATTTAGGGTACCCCAAAAGGGACCATAATTTTGACAACTACCCAGTCGGGAGAACTTTAAAAATCTTGAGCCTCATAGATCTACACCCTAAACCCTAAACCCTAAACCCTAAACCCTAAACCCTATCTTCGAAAGCTTGAATCTTTTCTCGGCCTGGTTATTGAAGAAGAGAGGGACACCCTAGCATTCCTGGCTTCCCTACTTGGGGGATCATGGGACTTAGTAAGTAAGGTTATACGTACACTAATTGGGGTTATAATTATATTATAGTTACCTTATTCATAACCCCAGTTACTAAGTCCCATGATCCTGCAAGTGGGATTTGAAGATGTTTATGGGCAGATTTTCAGAGCAGGGATACGTTGAAGGTTTTTATGGTGATCCGAGGGTCGGGGGCAAGTCCCGAAACCCTACACCCTAAACCCTAAGCCCGAAGCCCTAAACCCTACACCCTGCCCTAAGCCCTAAACCCTAAACCCTAAACCCTAAACCCCACACCCTAAACCCCAAAACCCTCAACCCTTAAACCCTAAACCTTCCGCCCTAGGCCCCAAAACCCTGAAACCCTAAAACCCTCAACCCTTAAACCCTAAACCCTAAACCCTCCGCCCTACGCCCTAAACCCGAAACCGAGGATCCTAGGATTTCAGGGCTCGACCTTTCAGGGGCAGAGCTCTGAATTTTAAGGAAGCCTCAGAGCTACCTCCCACTACGAAGGCGTTTAGGGTTCAGGGTTTAGGGTTTAGGGTTTAGGGTTTAGAGTTTAGGGTTTAGGGTTTAGAGTTTAGGGTTTAGGGTTTACAGTTTAGAGTTTAGGCTTTTGGGTTTTGGGGCTTAGGGTGTAAGAAACTCCTATGGTCCCCAGACCGTTTTCGGAGGTACCATGAGGCTTGGTAAGTCGCAATTAATGTAGGAGCTTTAACAATTAGAATAAGGTTTTGGGGGTTCCTTAATTATGAATAGGGTAGAATATACCCCACCCTATTCGAATTATTAAGGCCCTTATATTAAGTGCTGGCATGGCGTGTGGTTTTGGCACTTTTGTTTCTGAAGCTCCCACATAGGAGCGGGTGTAGAAGTACATTGAAGCATGAACATCAAAAGGACTGATGGAGTAGTACATAAGACCATTAACAAGACACGGATGCAAATAGATGCCGCAACAGCTGCCATGACCACCATCATAAACATGTGTAATTAGGGTTACAAGTACGGCACCTTCAGTTGAATTCAGTAGCCCAGTTAGGAAGCTGATAGCCTTCTTTACTTCGTCCCTTGACCCTGTACTTAAACTCGAAAACCTTTTCGAGGCTCTCTAACACCCTTACATGAACCCTTAAGGGAACCCTAAAACCCTAAACCCTAAACCCTAAAACTTTAACACCCTTACATGAACCCTTAAGGGAACCCTTAATGGAACTCGTGTAGAATCCTTTCTTCAGGAAACCTTGCGCCGATACGCGGACCTTCTCCGCGTCGGCCTGGTCTCCGTGAATGACGAGGCGCTGGGTTTTGTTCAAGGTTTTAGTGCTTAGTCAGTTTAGTCTTTTAGGGCTTTAGGGTTTGGGAGTTTATAGTTTAGGGTTTAGGGGTTTAGGGCTTCGAGTTTCCGGTTTAAGGTTTTAGTGCTTAGTCTTTTAGGGGATTAGGGTTTGGGAGTTTATAGGTGTTGAGGGTGTAGGCTTTAGGTTTTAGTGTTTAGTCTTTTAGGGCTTTAGGGTTTGGGAATTGAGCTGATTAGGGTGTAGGGTTTAGGTTTTAGCGCTTAGTCTTTTTGGGCTCTAGGGTTTGGGAGTTTATAGGTGTTGAGGTTTAGGGGTTTAGGGGTTTAGGGCTTCGAGTTTACGGTTTAAGGGGTTTCGGGGTGGATGGCACTGGTTGGACACATCGACTAAGGGCTTCGGGGGCTTGCGGGCGACGGTTTCCGAGGCCTTCAAGTCAGGTTCAAGCGTTCGGCAGAAGGGCTTGGTGGGCTTGTCAGTTTCGGGGTGACGAAGAAGGTATATGGTGCTCCTTAGGCCCTAAATGCCGAACTCGGCACGGACTTACAAACCCATCAAAGCAGTTGGGGAGACATCCACCCTAAAGCCTATAAGCCCCTGGAGCTCGAAACCCCAGACCTCCTAATCTAGTGGCCTTCATAATTTCCTATACTATTTTTTTTTGGGGGGGGTTCCTTATTATACCTATACTATAATATAGTATAGTATAATAGAATATACCCAAAAGCCCTATTCGAACTACTAAGGCCCCTATATTGAACGTTGAGAAACCCGCCAAGCCCTAAACTTCGTAAAGCGCCGAGAGCCCTGAACCTGCACAACCTTGAGAAGCCCTCAAGCGCTTGACTTCTTAAGACACGATGGGTTTAGGGTTTAGGGGTTTAGGGTTTAGGGTTTAGGGTTTAGAATGCTAAACTCTAAGCCCCAAGCCGGTTTAGGGCTTAGGGTTTAGGGTTTACTTTTTAGGTAACTTAAGCCTTAAAATCTTATGCGAGCTTGCAGGACGGTTTGGGGTTTAGGGTTGACGGTTTGCTAGCACTCGGATGAGAAGACCGGTTGAAGAGCTAGAAAGCAACATGCAATGTCTAAGCTGAATATCTCCGGGAATGGTACGACACCCTTTGTAAAGAGGACCCTAAAACGGGCTCTAGTTTAGAGTTTTAACCAAAGGGCAAGCCGCAAACCCTAAACCACGTGAGTCCCTGTAAAACCTCTACAGAAAACGAAGTTGCGACGCCGTGACAGAGAATACAAGCCCCTTTTTATGATATATAAACATATAAGGTTATATATAGACATGTATACATCTATGCATATATATATATATATATATAATGAGGTGTGTACATGCATAAAAAGAGTTATCATATGAATATATTGCTGAAGCCATTTAACCCTAAACCCTAAACTTCTTCACGCGGAGGTAGTACGGTGGTCCAGCGACACCTCCAAGGAAACTGCAGCTTTCGTTGGGCTCGCACTTGTCTAAGACATTGTAGCAGGCTTATAGGGTTCTATACCCAGAGAGCCCAATACCCCTTTCTCAAGGAATAGACCTTAACTTATAAGGGCCATAATTTTTTTGAGACCAATACCCCTTACTTAAGGAATAGACCTTAACTTATGAGGGCCATAATTTTTTTGAGGTATATTCTTTAATTAAGAGGTATTGGGCTCTCTGGGTATAGTGCTTCGACATGTTTAGACGGTTAATGTCGCGAGACTCTCACTTTCTTAATCAGATGGTTCCTTAAGTAGTGCCATCGCAATACCCCTAAACACACAGCAAAACCGTATTGCAAGTATTCGGACACTTCTCTAAGCCCTTCTAGTACCCATTGCAGTTGCACCTTATATCTCATACCCGCCTTCAAGAAGGCGTCCTTACCAGAGTTCTCTTCTTCTAAGTATCAGCCACAGAGCCCAATACCCCTTAATTAAGGAATATACAGTAAATATTAACATTAAGGCCCCTATAATTTAAGACATATTCCTAAACCCTAAACCCTTTTAGATCCTTGAACTATAGGGGGCCTTAATATTATGATTTCAAGTATATTCCTTATTTAAGGGGTATTGGGCTCTCCGGATAAGGCCCCTACCTGGGACGCAGGAGCTGCAGCTCCGGAGCTTCTGCGAAGCCTTCGTGGAGAAACTCCGGAGCTTGACATCCGCCCGAAGTCGGAAGATTTTGGGGGGTTGAGGGGTTAGGGGTTTAGGGGTTTGGGTTTAGGGTTCAGGGGTTTAGGGTTTAGGGCTTAGTGGTTTAGGGTTTAGGGTTTCGGTTAAGGGTTTAGGGGTTTGGGGTTTTAGAGTTTTAAGTTTAGGGCTTAGGGTTTAGGTTCAGACCTTTGAGGATTTTTGTCAATGGGTTTCGGAGGGCTCCAAAGGCTCTTGAAAGCGGTTTCAGCGGAGGGCTTTTGAAACGGGTTTCAGAGGACTTTGAAAGGGCTGTAAAGTGGGCTTCATAAGGACTTTTAACGGTCTTTGAACTTGATTTCAATTGCCTGTATAAGGGCCTTTGGGTTTCGGAGGATAGCTTGTTTTGTGGATGGGGTTCTGTACGGCATGTTATGTCGGATGGCTTCATTCATGGTGCTACACGACTTCGAAAGTTGCAAGAGGAGGGTCCCTGTGATTTGCATAAGTCTCCAAAACGCCACATCAGCAAGAACCAGGCATCTGCTTTCTTTTTTGGAAACGGATCTCTTAATGGGGATGCCGGAAATCCTAGTCCGGAAGCCTCTATCTGAACCCCGAAACCTTGGGATACAGGAGCGTCTTCAGGGGTCCTGAAAGCTAGGATCGCACATGGGTAGTTCTCTAAATTAGGGTCCCTTTTTTAGGTCCCCAATATAGTACGGCACCCTTATAAAAAAGGGACCCGAAAAAGGGACCTTAATTTAGAGAACTACCCAGCCACATGGTAGTGTTCTATAACAGTTAAAGGAAACTACAGGTGGCGAGTTTAGGGTATATAGGGCTTCCATAAGGATTCTATAAGGTATATAGACCTTCTATAAGGCTCCTATAACGGTAACTACCCACCTGAAAACGTCTTAGATAAACACCCTAAAACCAAGTCCTGAAAAAACCTACCAGCCTGGAACCTTTCATGAAGCGATCCCCAAAGGGACCCTAGTTAAGAGAACTACCCACATTGTAGTGTTCTATAATAGGGCACTGCGGGTCCAACGAGTCGGTGTGAGGCTCCTCTGCCCATGATGAGCCCGAGGGACCCAACGCCCGAAACGGCCAGACTTAATGTAGAGGCCTCTTTTTTTACCAACATTTGTTTAAGGGTTCCTTGTTGTGATTGGGGCCTAAATAATTACCTATAGGTTTTGGGGGGTTCCTTATTGTGATTATAGTATATTGGGCCCCCAAAACCCTATTCTAATTATTAAGTAACTATCAGGGGCCCTACACTAAGCCGCGCCCGTCTCAGCCACAAGGAAAGAGCTGTCACGTCTGGACGATGCCATCCTCCGACTCAGCTCCTATTGGGTCTGCAAGGTGGGTGAACCCGAAGCCGTAACTCCTAAACCCTAAACAGGGTTTAGGGTTCACGGATTGGGGGGGTTTAGGGCCCTGCACCCTTAAATGTTTTGTGTTCACTATTATTGGGTTTGGGGTGGCGACGCAAATTCGTACTGTAGGGGACTGAATAATTATAACTAATTTGGGGGTTCCTGATTATAATTATAGTATAATGAGCCCCAAAACCCTATTCTAATTATTAAGGCCCCTAAACCCTAAACCCTTATAGTAACCCTTTAAGGAACCTTTTAAAGGAACCCCCAAATAACCCTATTCTAATTATTTTGGCCCCTACATTACACCGACCCCCCGGAATCCTGGAAGAGGATCCCGTCTGCTCTGTTTGGGTCTCATTCGAAGGCGAAGGTCATCGAATCTCGAATCCTCTACCCTTAACTTAGGGGTACTTAGAAATATTTTTTCATCTTTGGTTACTATAAACCCTAAGAAGCAGCTAAAATTACAATTTTTGCTAGGGGTCTAAGTTCAGTATAGTTAACGCTAATGCCTAAACCACTACAGCCCGAAACCCGAAAGACCTGTAAGCCGCGCGGCTTCAACCATCCTTCATATACCCCTGTCACACACTGTGTCCATTTCCACGAAACCCTAAGCAAGCCCAGCACATTGATCCTAAACCTGAAAACACCCTGAATTCCCCACTGGGAGCCGTGGCTCTCGGTTTAGGGTTTAGGGTTTAGGGTTTAGGGTTTAGGTCATCCACGCTAATGGTGACCCCTGATCCCGCATGGGTTCCTTTAGATGTTACCTTGCGGGCTTGTACTATGGGCTGTTGCAAAAGCGAAGTCCTTCTCTTAAGGTCGCCGTACATACTTCGTAGGTGCATGGACCTTGCTTGGAGGATCATGGGACTTAGTAACTAGGGTTCTAAATAAGGTAACTATAATTATAAGCCCAATTAGGGTACTTATAACCTTGCTTACTAAGTCCCATGATCCTCCAAGTACAGATCCCGTATAGGACGTTAGCCTAAACCCTAAACCCTAAACCCTAAACCCTAAACCCTAAACCCCCCAGCCTTCCAAAGTGTACGCGGACCCTTAGAGATAATGTGGAAGCCTCGATAGTTACCAATGTTACTGCTAGACTTCCTTATTATAGTAATACTATAAAGGAGCCCAGAAGCCTATTCTAATTATTAAATACCTAAGCCTTACACGCTAAACCCTAATTAAGGCCCCCACATTACCCGGCCAAGTAAACCGGGGCAGTCCTTCCGAGAGCTCCTTAGGTTTTAGGGTTTAGGGTTTAGGGTTTAGGGTTTAGGGTTTAGGGTTTAGGGTTTAGGGGTTTAGGGTTTAGGGTCTAGGGTTTAGGGATAAAGAACAGGCCGCACGGAGACGAAAACCCGTATGATGACACATAATATAGAGGCCGTAATAGTTAGAATAGGGTTTGGGGTATGTAATACTATATTTATCATAAGGAACCCCCGAAAACCCTATTCTAATTATGAAGGTCACTGCATTAAACATCCTGGGGTTCAGGGTTCCACAAACCCCTGCACCCCTCAGCCCTAGATCCCAATTAATCCGGGTTTAGGGGTTCAGGCTTGGCGTTTTAGGATATGGGATATCACTTCGTTAGAGAAAGGGTGAGGAAGCTGTCGTACAATGCATCCCTAAAGCCGCTCTTCGAGGTTTTTCCGACCTTCCATTCAAGCCCTATAGGTTCCTAAGCTAAGCCGTAGAAACCCCTATTGACTTTATAGTAAAACTCCAAGAACCCCTATAGAACCCTGAAAGTCGCCTTAGCAGGAGCCCCAGTAGACCCGATATTCATGGGAGCTGCAGCTCAACCCTAAACCCTTAACCCTTCTTGTTTATGGTTTAGGGTTTCGGGTGTATTATAGGGGCCTCAATACCTACCTCTACTATTTTGGGGGCTGCTTAGTAAGTTTTTACAAGAAGAGCTTAAAATACACCAAAACCCCACTCTAATTATGAAGGCCCCTATATTAGCCCTTAGCCTTCTAAACCCTGAACCCTAAACCCTAAACCCTAAACCCTAAACCCTAAACCCTAAACCCTAAACCCTAAACCCTAAACCCTGAACTCTGGAGGCCTTCTCCATCAACTACGCGCTCCACGAGGTGCTTACGCTGATCCAGCGACGGGTCGGCATGCCTTGGCCTTAGAAGGATAATGAGTCCTAGAATGATAGTAATAAGAAGAGTTGTTCTTACTATTAATGCCGTTAGTATTATTATTCGTTTTGTTCTTAGTATTAGTACTTTACTGGTGAAAAATATGAGTTCTAATTGATTGCCATTGCCATTTTAATAATAGTAATAAGAAGAACTGTTGTTACTAGTATTGCGGTTAGTATTGTGACGAGTGTTGTTCTTAGTATTATTGGGTTAATGATGAACTATCTGTTATCATTATTGCTATTGCTATTTTAGTAATAGTAGTAATAATTACCATTACCCTTGAAAGAGAGCGCTGGATTTTGGGCATCTCTTTAAGGGGTTTAAGGTTCTGGGCTCTATGGCTTTGCGTACGTTTCTGTTATTTGTCGCATTCTCTTTTGCGGAAGATGTTTTGGGCCTGTGGAACTTTGAAATTTTGCTCTGCAGTCGGACGAATAGTCGCGTGCTGTTTTGTACCGTGATTGGCACGTTTCGGACAGTTTTAGATGTTGTTGACGATTGTTTGGATCTTTTTGAGGTTTATGGTTTAGGGTTTTCCCCCAAACCCTATCAGTCAAATCCACCCACGAAGCCTTCCACGCCTAAAGCCCAACCCCACGACCATCAAGAAACCCCAATGTCAGTCAAATCCCTGTTAACAAGCTTTGAGAGACCCTATCATAAACCCTTCGAGCGCTAACTCCCAAACTCCTGAATCCCAAACTCCTAAAAAACTACAAAAATCTCGTAGTCCGAAAAGCTCTCAAACCCCAAACCTTAATGACCTCTCCTGACAGCTTCAAAACTCTAAAGTCCTCGAGTCCTAAAAATTTTGAGGAACCTAAAACTCTAAAAGCCTAAATCACAAAAAGAACACCAAGGATTCAAAACCTAAACCCTACGCCCTAAACCCTAAACTAAACCCCCAACCCTATGAACCCCAAACCCTAAACCCCTCAACCCGAAGTTTTAAACCCAAACCCCCTCAACCCTAAACCCCTCAACCCCTCAACCCTAAACCCTAAACCCTAAACCCCTAAACCCCTCATCCCAAAAAGCAACGGAGCTCGGGGCGTCTCAGGTTTTGCACCATCGAGACGCGCGAGGATCATGGGTCGGCGTTGGTCTCCTACTCCGTGGAGGCCGTTGAGGGCTCAGGGTCTCTAGGGTTGAGGGTTTAGGGTTTAGGGCTTTAGGGTTTAGGGTCTCTAGGGTTTAGGGTTTTAGGGTTTAGGGTTTGGGGGTTTAGGGTTTAGGGTTTGGGGGTTTAGGGTTTAGGGTTTGGGGGTTTAGGGTTTGGGGTTTAGGGCCTAGGGGTTTAGGGTTTATAAGGGGTTAGGGTTTTAGGGTTTCGGGTTTAGGGTGTAGGGTTTCGGGTTTAGGGTGTAGGGTTTGGGGTTTAGGGGTTGAGGGTTTGGCTTTTAGCATTGAGGGTGTGGGGTTTAGGGTTTGGGGTTTAGTTTTGGGCTTAGGTAGGATGCAGGGTCCAGGGTTTAGGGTTGAGATGCCTACTCTGTGCAGGCCATCGGCTTTCATGTGTTATGCCAGTGCTGATCGTTGCAGCGTCTTTTGCTAGGGCTGCCTAAACCCTAAACCCTCAACCCCTAAACCCCAAACCCTAAACACTGATAAACCCTAAACCCTAAACCCCTAAAGGCCCTAAACCCCAAACCCTAAACCCCCAAAGTCCTAAACCCTAAAGGCACGGGCAGAATCTGCATCCCAGCCGAGGTAAGGAGCTGACGAATTACGTCGCAACGGACTGTAAGAGGGCTTAGGGCTTAGGGTTTAGGCCTGAAGTGATAGTTTCAGAAATCAGGGCCTCCTCTTTAGGCTTTTCGTGAGAGCTTCATGCTACAATCCTAGAATCCATAACCCAAACCTAAATCCCGAACCCAACCTAACCATGCACATGTCTGTAGAGCACTAAACCCAAAGACCCCTGAGGCCTTGAAGGATCAAGCCCTAAAGCCCTCAGCCCCGAGAACCCGTTATGGAATCCTGATAGATCCCCCTACACCATGCCCCGAAAACCCTAAAGCCCCTAAACCCTAAACCCTAAAGCCCTAAACCCTAAACCCTAAACCCTAAACCCTAAACCCTAAACCCTAAACCCTAAAGCCCTAAGACCCTAAAGCCCGAAGACCCTGCAACCCCCAGGGCCCTATCGACTCCTTACACGATAGATCCCCGGAGCCCCATGAGCTCAGCTCCAACCCCAAAAAGCTCCGCTTCCCGGACCTATCCGAAGAAACCCGAGTGCGGATTTTGATTCGTGGGTTGTGTGCGGCTTTGAGGACTTACGGCTCAGGGCTTACGAGCTAAGTTTGAAATGAAACTCATAAGATCACTATCAAAGTCGACAGTGCTCTGATCAACCCTAAACCCTAAGCCCCAAACCCTTAAACCTAAACCCTAAACCCTGAACCCTAAACCCTAACCCCCAAACCCCAAACCCTAAACCCCTAAAACCTAAACCCTAAATCCCCCTTCGATAGAACCCTTGAAGCCTCGGCAGGCAACATCCTCGCAGCGACTCGCTGTCCGAATGCGGTGGCGCGGCAAGGCGGAAGTCCGGCTACCATGGAAGGTTTGTTTAGGGTTTTAGGGTTGTTTGGGGGTTAGGGTCTCGGGGGTTCAGGGTTAAGTGTTTTCGAGTTTCAGGGTGTTCGGGATCAGTGAGGTTTTAGGGTTTAGGGGGCTAGGTTCAATTCTGGGGGGGTGGGTTTCGGGCCCGGGGGGCCCAGGGTTTGGTGTGGGTGCAGGCATGCTTAGGCCGTGGCGGCACAGTCCGTTAAAGTTTGCTTGGACGTCGACTCAGAAGTTCGATGGAGTTTCCATGACATTACTCCTCGTACATATACTGTGTATATATGTACACACCTATGTGTATAACTATATATATATATATGTTCTTTATATATTTTTCTTTGTATGCATTTGCATGGACAAACACACATATCTATTTTTAGGAATAGAGATATATATATATATCTATATCTATATACATCTATATATATATATATATTTGCAAACATGCAAATATATACATATACACATACATACATGCCTTTATATATATATATATATATGTATATATATATATATATATCCACATTGCTCCAGGGCTTTTGTACGAGGGTTCTAGATGTTGTTGCACATACAGGGTTATAGTGCGCTTGATGATGCGGCTGTTTTGGCTCAACCAGGATTGGTGCCTGAGGCCACTACATCACGAGGTGACTTCCGACCCCTTTCAACTCTAAGCCATGCGTGAGGCCATCTGCATCCACATTGGTCAGGCCCGCTGCTCTGTTCGTGTGCCGGGACATTTGCACTTAGAGTCCAGGGCTGAGTCTCAATAGCTCGATGGTTGGCAATGCCAGTCTTCTTGAATCCACTTGCTGCTGCTTTAGCTAATCTAGGGGCGATGATCGCTGTCACCCGCACGTTTCCCAAAAGCCTTAAACCTGCAATTGTGACTCGCGGCCCTGCAGCCCTACACCCCCAGGGCGGCGTGCAGATCGGAAATGCTTGCTGGGAGCTCTTCTGCCTCGAGCACGGCATCCAACCTGACGGCCAGATGCCCTCCGACAAGACGATCCTTCGACTACATGAGGGTTTAGGGTTTAGGGTTTGGGGGAGGCTTGAGAGGTTAGTTATCTTCTCTTTCCGGCGGGGCTTGGTGTCTGTATGGATTTCTTGGTTAAAAGTTGAAGTTAACCGGGTCATAGGTGAAATTGTGGAACTAGGTTTTTGTGCAAGAGGCCTCTACCTGCCACGCCCAATGGACCCAGAGAGCGCAAGACCAATGAACTGAGGAGCAGTTCTTCCTGAAATCGGACCGTGAAGCCATGAAGTCTTGCCAAACTTTCGTACCCGAAATTACCAAACCCTAAAACTCTAAACCCTAGACCCTAAACGATAGAACCGCAAACCCCAAACCGTGAGTTCGCTGGAAATGCTCAGGATCGGCGGAGGAGACGCATCTTCGCTGCACTCGAAGACGAAATGGTGTCGTGAAGCACGGAGGTTGAACTTTACAAATGTTCACGACTGAATATTCTATGGGTTACTTCTTCAAGTTACGGTCCCTTTCTAGGTCCCCAAAATGGTACGGCACCCTTCCAAAAGAACCCTAACAAAGACCCTACTTTAGAGAAGTACCCATATCAAAGCTTGAATCATCACTATTACTACTGCTGCTCCTTCGGGTTCTTTAGAATCATAAGATAAGAATCTCCCAAGCCCTCTTCTAATAAGTCATTCTAGTCCCCAGATCAACCCACTTCTGGGTCCCCTAAACCCTAAACCCTAAACCCTAAACCCTAAACCCCCAAACCCTAAACCCTAAACCCCCAAACCCTAAACCCTAAACCCTAAACCCTAAACCCTAAACCTGGCTACGGCTCAAGCCGTTCTGCTCAAAACCTGTTTTCGTAATTCCCCTCGCTGCCCCTGTGCCTCCCTGCTGAGCCATTGGGTCGTGACCTCCCTGGGCTCCCTGAGTGACTCGATTCAGAACTTGAACCTGTACGCGATTCTGCCCGTGTTCGTGACTGGGGCGTTTTTCCACGTCCTCGCGTTCTACTCGATTCTCGGGGGCGACGTCGCTTGGTTGGTTGCTGTGAGCGTGGACTGGGGCTGGGTGAGGTCCCCGCCTTCATTTCCTTCTTCTTCTTCTTCTGCTTCTGCTTCTTCTTGTTTCTCGTGGGTGACTTTGCTGGATCAGTGGTGGCCCTTTCGCTCGAGGGTGAGATCGTTGATCTGAAAGCGGGGGACGTTGTTGCGATCACTCCCTATTTCTCCTGCTTTGTGCCGGTCTGCGTGTACGCTGGCCCTCCTCTACCTGGTCATCATGGCGGACAATGAGGCTACGCAGATGGAGGAGGAGATGGCCATTGACGTGGGCTCGCCTACTGAGCTTGCGGAGGGTGACTCTGAAGTGGAGGCTGACAATAGCAAGCACAACAAGGTGAAATTGGAAAAACGCAAACGTGTCGCCAACGACAACCCCACTCGAGCTCGCCCTGTCCCTGAACATGATGATGCAGACGAGGACCTTGACAGCCCCAGCAAGCGCGCAAGTGTTGGTGAGGAAAAGCCCTTAACTGCAAGCGAGCTTCGGGTTCTCCTTTCTGGACATGTGGCAGAGATGAAAACAGCGTGGGGTGAATTTCATGGACGCCTTGGTGCTGTCGAGACCGAACAGGCACGAGCGAAAACCGTCATGGGTGACTTACAGGCTAGAACGGTCGTTGTTGAAAAGGATGTTGCTCAACAAAGGCAAACTGCTCAGGAAACAGCCACCAGCCTCGAGAACCTTGCCACGGAGGTGAAGAATATGAAAGTTCGCATTGATCGAGTTGAAGGCTCGGGACGAGGCAGCGGCACCAAACTACCTGCAGATGCTGGTCATTCTGATCCATGGGCTGACTTTCTTCAAAAAAGAGCTGCTCCACCTGCCCATGATGGGGTGAATTTGCAGACTGCCTCCTCCAAGAATGCCGCCAATGGTGCCAATAAAGATGACCAATTGTCGGAGGAGGAAAAACGAACACTTGTTGTCGGTGGATGGATGCAAGACACCAGACGGGGGGTCATCGAGGAGGAGTCCGCCGAAATCCTTGCCCTGCCCGAGATCAAGGACCTCATCGATGGAGACAAACTTGCGGTGTACGGTCCCCGTCGCTCGGTTGGTATGCTTAAATTTGTCCGCAGGGGTGATGAAACTGAGGGTGACATGAGGAACAGAATGTGGGAGGTCATCAAAGCGTTGTCCAAGATTAAGTACATCCTTCCGTCTACGAGACAAGCTGGCGAAGATCGACCAATGTGGGCGAGTTTCGTAAAAACCCGCACTGCCAGGCTTAAGAGCAGCCACGTCAGCCTCATCCGTCGGGTCGTCATTGCCCTTGCCAAGGACGCTGGAGCCAATGGAGCTGCTGGGGTGAACTCTCTTGTCAATGATCAGCAGGGTGCTTTCGATTGCGATTGGAATCTTGGCACCATTTGGAGTGGCCCGCTTAAGCTCGGCAGTGCGTCCCACCGTGCTCCTCGGGGTGACGAATGCATCACCTTGTCTGGTGGATGGGTAAGCATTACGGCCGTGGCCCAGATCGCTGGTTGCTCCACCATGGACGCGAAATCCGCGTTCGAGCACGAACTGTGACAAGATGGGCCACGTTTCACTCAAGTGCATGAAGAGAATTTGCCACTGAGTGCCCCTGTTTATCCTAAGGATTCAGCTGGGGGTGACCTTTCCCGCCCGTGTGCAATACGCAGATGGGGAAAGTTTGGTCAGTGGAACCTTGCAGGACAGAAAGTTGAACTTCTTGATATAGCTGTGCCGGACTTGGACATTGTTGCGATACAAGAAATTGCCCGTGACAAAGCTGGATGGGACGAGGTGTGCACAGACGAGTTCCACTGGACAATGCATCGCGCAGCTGGTCAATGGAGGGGTGTTGGTGTGGGTATTGCCTTAGACAAGCTTGATTCTGTGCTGCACAAAGTTGCCACCAGCAGAGGAATTTGGATCGTTGCTCGTCTGGTTGACATGGGAAGGATCGTCATTGGGTCCCTCCATGGCCATACGGGAGTTACCAACGACATCTACCAGGCCGCGGTCCACGAGTTCGTCCAGGCTTGCCCCTCCAGATACCGTCACCTTCCTCTTTTGTGTGGCGCGGATGTCAATGAAGTACCTTCGTGGAATTTGGTTGATGAGTCTCTTGAGCTGGGATGCACCGGCAGCAACCTCACCACTCTGGTACATGACTCCCTGCAGTGTGGCATCTCTGCAGTTGCACCAGAGGTCGTCTTTGCCAATGCACCTACGCACTACCCCAGAGATGAAGAGAGAAGTGGTCGTCAAATCGACATGGTTTTCTCTCGTCAGATGCGACTACACCCAGTCTCCTTTCATGCTGAACGTCGACACACGATTGGCACTGACCACGCGCTCCTCACGACCGACATCCTGGTGGCCCGCAAGAAATCTAAGAACACTTGGGGCAATGACTCACGTGCTCGCTGGATGTCAAGACCCCTTCCTGAAGATGCCGAAATCATTGATGAGGACGACATTGTGCACTTCGCCAAAACATGTACTCGCCCGAGAACTTCCTGCGCCTACAAAGACCCAGATGAAGTTCGTCTTGCCACGGCTGAAGCCAGAGCCAGCAACTGCAAAAAAGCATGGAAAAGAGTACACCGTCTCCGCAAAGAAAGCCGCAAGCAGTGGCAAGAACAGAGACTTTCGCAGATTCTTTCGGGTGATTGGGATCAATACCGCGCTCTACAAAACGAGAAACGCCGTCGCCGTGGTTGGTGGGGTGAACTTCTTCAGGGTCGTTCTTCTGAGCGCCTCACACAAGATGTGCAGGAACACCTCGCTGGCAAACTCACTACGGGGGGAAGAACGGACTCCTGGGACCTTAAGCTGGACTCTTTTCTCGACTCTGTTCAGGCTCGGGATGACTTCGTGCCCTTCCAAATTCACGAGATCCTCTCCGAGCTCCAGTGCATGAAATGCCGAAGTGCTGTTGGTCCAGACATGATTGGTGTCCATCTTCTGCGTGCAATTGCTGGCCATGAACGTCACGGTCCATGCCTCCTGTCCCTCGTCAACCAGATCGTCAATCGTCAGGAGATTCCTGCAAGCTGGGAGCATAGCTTCCTTGCTCTCCTGGCCAAAATTCCCTCTCCTATGCGCCCAGCTGACTTGAGACCAATTTGCGTCTCCTCTGCCTTCAACAAATTGGTGAACCGACTTGTCTGTTCTCGTGTTCTCCCCATCGTGCGTAGAGGGTCCAGCATTTCTTGTTGTGGAAAAAATCGTCAAGCTGCCGATCTTGTGGGGTGTATTTCCAGAATGAGAGACATCACCCGCGAATGGAAGCATCCCTTACTGCTCTGCAAGCTGGATGTCGCTGGAGCTTTCGATCAAGTTGATCGCAGCAAAATTGCACAACTCTTGCTCGACCGTCTCCGTGATCGTGGCGTTGGCAGTGAACTCCGCTACATGCTTTGTCAACTCAGAGTTCACACAATGCATGGAGTTGTTCCCGGAGGCTCCAAAATACGGATCTGCCCTGATGTGGGGATTAAGCAAGGGGCACCTGAAAGCGCAGAACTGTTCGGCTTGGCCGTTGACTCGCTCCTGTCCGAACTTGTGCAGGCACGTCAATGGGGTGAACTTGGTGCTCCCTTTGAAGACCTCGACCTCAGCCTGCTCTTTTACCACGATGACGTGTTCTTACTAGAAACAAGCTTAGCCAAACTTGGTCGCCGAATCAGAGCTGTTGGCAAATGCTTGGGACGTGCTGGTCTACGCCTTGCGAACGAGAAAACCAAGATCGTCGCCAATGAGTACTACAATGGTGCCAGGAAAGTCAAGATCGGAGACGAGGTCTTCACCATTGCTCCCCGGGGTGATCATGTCAAGGTGCTTGGGCTCAACTTTTCCCTTGCTCAGGATCAATCTGAACAGGCGCGACAGATCACAGCTCGGGTTCGAGATGCTGCTGCCGTCCACAAGGACATCCTCAAAGCGGCTGGTTCATGGGATCACAAAGTCCAGATGATGCGCACCCTCATCGAATCACAATTCACGTGGATTGGTGGTGCGTTGCATTGGAGTAAAGATGATCTACATGCACTGAACACCCTTCAGCTTCACATCTGCCGCTCTGCCTTTGGATTGAAACGCACACAGCAAGAAGGCTGGGTCGACTGGAACAAACGATCTTTAAGATGGACGAGGGCTTGGCTTCTTCATCATCACGTCAGTAGGTGGTCGCAACGTATTCTTGCTCTTCAGCATATGATACATGGTCACTGGGCAAGAAGAGTTGAAGTCGTCGGAGACGTCCCAATGCCTGGACCTACGCTGCGTGCACTTCAGTGGCGTAACACATACTGGTGGAGGAATCAACAGTCCTTGGGTGATACCACAGGGATGCGGCATCCAGGGAGGTTTTACGCCTCTAACACCGAGCGCCAGCTTGCTGAATGTCACGGAAGCTTGTGGTTTGTGTCCGCGCAAGACAGACACCGTTGGGCATGCGAACGTGAAAACTACATCAAGTCTTGGGATGTTAAATGGGCCTCCGGTCGTCAACTTTCTCTCTGTTGCTAGAACTTTGGCTCTCTTGGCGTTGCTGCTCGTGAAGTCTGCCTTGAGGTTTGACTGATTCTGTAACGCCTGGAATCGCTGTGTGTTCTTGCGCAGTCCTCAGGAAGATGATGCATAACTGTCTCACTGCCCTGATTGCTTCCCATGTCCACTTTGAGCACTGCTACGTTGAGCTGCCCTTTGATTGATGAACTTCGCAACCGTCTTGAACCTTTGGCTCCAGGCAAAACTGGAACCCCTCTTGCCTCCTGTCCGTGCCCTTCCCCAACATGGGGAGCTTCGTGAACTTTCTGTTCTTCTTCTTTGCGCTCGTGAACCTGCCCGACTCTGACGCCACCCTCGACGACAAGCCCACCCCACCTGCAGAAGATAACCGAGGTCCAAGTCAACACCGAGCATGGACTAAGGAAGAGATTGCGGTCAAAGCTGCAGAAGTGTGGGAAGACTCAAGCTGGGAATCTGCGATGGGGTCGGCTCCTGGACACGATGCTTGGTATGCAGATGACGACATCAATGCAGTGCAGGAAAACCCCGGGCAGAATATGGCTGCTGCCTCGCCCTCTACCTGGACCCCGTCAGCGTGGGACGAACTTGACAATGCCACGGCATGCCAAAGCTCAACAAGTACTGGGCTGAACCATGGTGCCCCTTCCTCATGGCCTACGTCTACGCCCTCCAGCTCTTCCTGGACATCGAGTATGCCGTCGTCTTCTACCTCACCGCCCTGGACGAGCAGCCCCTGGCCTTCCTCTTCACACTCCACGTCTCCATCATGGCCGACTTCGTCATCCTCTTCGGCCTCCTCTTCGCAAGTCTCAGCACATCACCCTGGGGTGACATTTGAACAGATTACCTCTGCGAACTCGTACACATACCGAAAGGATGATGAACATGTTCGGTATATGGCAACGAGATGGGGTGAGGATGTTAGCAGTGTTCTTCCGGGTGATGTTCCTTCCGGTGCACACCAACCCCCCAGCGAGGAAGCGAACGCCATGTACATGACAAGATGGGATGAAGAAGTCAGCCTTGGCCTTCAAGAAGAAGAACTTGCAATGGGAGGATTTGATGTGACGACCCCACCCCTCGCGCCCATCCCGGAAGACCTACCTGTCCCTTTTGCCTCCCATGTGCGTCAACCACCTGCAGATGAACCTGAGGCTCCCCGACAACCTGCTGCTCCTCAACATGACTGGTGGCTGGCCATATTGGACCAACGGCAACTTCGCAGGAGAAAGCCTTCGGGGTCGACAGAACTTCCTGAACCATCCGTTCCTCCTGCACCGCAAGGCCGGGACCCAACGTCATTCACAACTTCACGCACCACACCGACACAGGCGATTACACAACGAGGCCAACGTCTCCGTCATGGGGTTGATCGCTGGCACAATCCTGACGGCTCCATCCGCTACCGCCTGCAAGAAAGACTTGCCAAAGAACAAGCAGATGCAGAAGCGGCAACAAGTAGTGATGGAGAACCTCGTCCCTTCACGATTACGGGCACCTCCTCGTCCGCCACTGGGGAGAGCACAGTGAAAGTGGTCACTTTCTATGGTCAAGCCTGTGAAGTACGTGCAGATGCTGCAAGTCATAGCGAGGCGTCCACAACTGTGGCTGGATCCTCTGGCACAGACACAGCAGATGATGGGGTGACTTTGTCCTCGAGTTCAGGCTCCTCCTCCTCTACAGGCTTTTGGTCACATGGTGTTTGGCAGCCTCGTCCACGTACTACGGCAGAGCAACGTCAGCATAGAGGAGGCATGGGACCCCAACGCACCCAGAGAAAACTTGCCCGTATGAATGCGTACTGGCAAGGAAGTTGGAAACCCGCATGGCTTGAACGCTACATCCTGGAAAAGGAAAACAGGCAAGCCTCCCTCGGTCTAGCTACTGATGCAGACCAGGCAGCCACTCACAAGGAGGACGACTCGGTCTTGGAGGGTGATGTACAAGCGCAGACGCAGGACGCCCCCTCTCCTTCCAATCTCACTGATCCTGACCCTTGGTCGGGACAATGGCAACAGAATGATGACTGGTGGGGATGGCAGCAGTGGGATGATACTTCGCAATGGTGGTCACGTTCGTCCTCGCCCTGGTCCTGGACTACCTCTTCGTCTACTACGACTGTGGTACTCCAGATGGAGATGGCACTGCCGAACCATGGCCTCTACCCGGATGTTCGTGATGTCAACCAGGAGGAGCTGGACGAGTTGTTCTTCATGCAAATGACAGGAGCAGAAAGAGCTATGCTCCAAGAAAATGGTATTCCTGCCAGAGAAATTGACCGTGTTGAACAACTTCTACTACAGCTCGACGACCACAACGCTGCAGAGTCTGGCCCTGAGGCAAGGTGGGCACTTGGACGTCTTATGCAGCGGATACAGGAAGGACTCGCCAGTCTAGACTGCATCCTGGAAGTGCTAGGCCGCCGCCTGCAACCACGTGGGTACTGGCCAATCACGCGTATCCCTCAGGCCGAGATTGACCGCTGGAGGATGTTCTCCTGGATGCGAAACTACGGCAGCCTCTTTGCAGCCACCCTCGAACACCATGTGCAAGTGCCCCTGCAGCCCTCTGAATGCAATGTGACGGCGCAGTCTAATGATGTGGTACAGATTGGTGGGCCCAGGACCTCTACAGCGTCCTCCTCCGGTGAACGTTCTCGAGTACACGAAAATGCTCCTGCAACCGAACGTGTTGTTCCTCCTGCCCCCGCAGCTGCCTCGTCTGCGTCCTCCTCTGAGTCCTCTCCAAGTGTTAGGGTGCGTAGTCGCTCCCCTTCACAGACTGGTAGGCGAGCTTCTTCAATGGCAGGTGAAGTGACAAGTACTGCCTTTGATGAGAGGGGTGAACCAGTTGCACTTGGACCAAGTCCGCCTGGCTGCACGCCGCCGCATTCGCCCGTCCCTGACCTACCTGCCCTCCCTCCCATGGGACCTCAGGTACAACGAGCTCTTCGGGGTGAACTTCTGGGAGTCTGGTCTGAAGAAACCGCTCCAAACATTGCCCCTGTGCAGAGCACCACCGCTTCGACTACTTGCCTGAATTTAACAGCTGCCTGCTGCTCAGGGGTGAGTTGGTGGGGGTTGAACTTGCCGTTGAGCGCTACGTCCTGCCCTTTGTCGTCGTCCTGCTCCTCGTGGCCGAGCTCTTCGTTCTCCTCGTCTTCTGCCCCCTCTTCTTTGCCGAGCTCCACGATGCTCTCTACGTGGGGGACTTTTTCAGGATGTACACACGATCTACATGAGCTTGCATCGTCGACGTCTACAACCTCGACACTGACACCGGAGGAAACAGTCAGGGATGAGGTTAACAGACAAATGATGCTCGGCAACTCTGTGGATGTGATTGATGTGATCCACAGGCTGCTCGCTCGACAACGCCGTCTTCAAAGGTTCCAGCACTTGGTCGGGGTGGCGATAGAAGAAATGCTGCCATGGTTGCACAGCCCACATGGTGCTCCTGTTCTCAATGGCCTCACAATGGAAGCTAACATCTGGGGTGTTATTGCCGCCGAAGCAGGACAGGCAGGAGGCACAGGTCATCCGGCTTCGGAAAACGAGATCCACAGCCTGACGGCCCTTCTTCGACCTGGCTTGCCGGAAACGCTTGCAGCGCTGTGGGAGTCGCTACCACAGCTGGAGAGGCACTCTGTTGTAGGGATGAGGCGCAGACTTTGGCGTGCGCATGCACGTCAACTCCATGCACGACAAGGCCATGCCGTTCCGGAAGGACCATGGGTTTCTGAAGAAGATGAGGACCTGTTCCTCATCCAAACTGACGAAGCTGCTGAGCTGGTGGTGCCAGATGGATGTCCACCGCCATTGAACCTCCCTTCTCGTGGTGGTGTTCAACATCGACGTCGGCAACGAGCTCCTCGACCTCCTCCTGTACTTCGTGAAGCTCGGCGTCCTGATGGTCGACCGACCAGAGGCACTAGGATGGTTGACTTGTTCTACCCGGAGGTTGTCGAAGGGTCCCACACTATGCCCAGCATACATGACGCTCCGTCTGATGGTTCGGATGTTCTGGGAGAGGGCTCGCTGTCTGTTGGTTCTGGTGCTGCAACAGGGCCCGTTGCTGACGGTGATGGCCGTGATGATGTTACCATGGTTGCGGAAGATCGGGCATCGGACAGTTCTGAGGAGGTTAGTCTTGAAAGTTCCAGTCATGCTGATGCGGAAGCCACGAACATGTCTAGACATGCTGGTGAAGACATGTAAAGTCTGAGCTAGCTGAACCAAGTGTACGCCTGCAACAGGCGGGCTTCTGCGGAGAAAAGGAGTCACTGCACTTTAAAAAAAAAAACCCTAAACCCTAAACCCTAAACCCTAAACCCTAAACCCTAAACCCTAAACCCTAAACCCTGGGAAGACTGAGGGCAGCCTCGGTGAGCCTCTCAGTTTAGGGTTCAGGTCTTTGGGTTTTGTGCTTTAGGGGTTTTAGGGTTTAGGGTTTAGGGTTTAGGGGTTTAGGGTTTAGGGGTTTAGGGGTTTAGGGTTTAGGGTTTAGGGTTGGGGTTCAGGGCTTTGGGTTTACCTTAAGGGTCCAAGTGCCCAAATAGTAGGGTTTCAGGATCCAAAAACCATTCAGAGTATGGATTTTGGGACCTAAAACCTCACTTTTTGGGTACTCGGACCCTCGGGGTTAGGGTTTAGGAATCAAGATGCTTTTCCACGGAGCCTCTGAAGTATGCACCAGAGTAGTACGGAGGTCTGAAAAATTGCAACTGCAACCGTGTCCCTCGCGGTCCTTCAACAAAGATACTACAATGCGTCACGAAACCTTAGCCTAAGTGTTCAGGTCCCTGAAGCGGCTTGTTTGCTGTATTGTTGTCAGGGTGGTTGTCGTCGTTGCTGTTGCGTTTGTCGTCCTTGTCATCGCCTTCATCCCGTTCATAGTCGCTGCCATGGTATAGCTGGTGTTTCTTGCTGTCGGTTCTACTCGTCTTGCTCTTGTTCAATTTCCCCTGCTTCAGTGAATTTGATGTCGATGTTGTTCATGCGTTTGTGTATGTTGCTCTGCTGTCATGGATTGACGAATTTGCTACTATGCTACGGTTCGGGCTAGGACTCTGCATTAGCCGTTTTGGCTCAAGGACTATGGTGTCTGAGGCCATTGCATCACGAGGTTCCGACACTCTCCGAGATTTGACATCTTCACTGCGACGCATAGTCTACGAACATCCAGAAAGTCACTCGGTAATCTTGTCCGGATGACGCTTTCCATCCGTCACATGGAGGCAATGCCGGGAAAATTGGCCCAAGGCGGGGCACTGTGATGAGTACTTGGAAGGTACGTACCTGTCGTCGCGAGCACGCAGAGAAGTTTGCAAAGAGGAACGGACGCAACCGCTACGTTTTCGAAAGGCTTTGTCGCGAGAAACCGCAGTAGGCAAGAAAACGAGACCAGCTCCACTTATATCACAGGGTGGAACGGGCGGCCAAGGCGGCTGGACAGCCGATGGCTTTCCGTGATTGGTTTTTGCACCCAGTCCGATCTGTGCAGTGCTCTGTACGGGGCGGGATGGTCTGAGTTGGAAGTTTGGGCGCCTCTTAGACAGGGCCCGGGATGGCGCGTCCGAGGCGTCAAGCCCGGTGCTGTTTCAGACTTCGTCGAGGTCGTTGAAATTGGAAAGTACGCCTTGGTTTTGCAGCGATGTACGGGTGCCAAAGCCGACCAAGTTCACTACGCATCCGCATCGCAAAGTTTCGGGCGGTGGTGGCTCTATCGGTCAGAAGACAGACTGACTGCATTCAAACCGAGGCTGCCAATGCTGACAATCAGAAACAAGCTAGCAGATGGCTTTAAGAGGATCGACATGAAGGCCGAGGCATGACGAGCCTCATGGGCGCCCGTCGAGTCGAAGTCCTACAATATGTCGAACCGCATCCTACAACTTACAAGAGTGCTTGGTCCAAGGACCCACAGTGTAGGGAAGTAAGCGAAGGTGTTCCAGGAGCGGACACCTACCAACAGTGGGAGGACAGGCTTGCTCGTGTATGCGCTACATATGGGGTGCCACCTTGGAAGCTGCTGCGGCCATCGGTCACCAGTTAAAAGATGGCGAGTGGAAGAATCCCGTTGTTTTTGGAAAGTCCAGGTCCGAAGTCATTGCTATGATCGACAAGGATTCACACTACACCCTGCTGGAGACGGTCGAGGGCAAGCCTTTCGCCGCCGACTGGAAATAGGAGAAAGGTGCAACAGCCACGCGATGCCGAGCAGAGGGGCCAAAGCAGAATCTATAGCTCCAAGGCATCTACGAAAAAGGTCTCGCGGAGATGAGTGGATCCCAAAGCACGCGGAAAAGCTTTAATCGAAAATCATGGCCGTGTTAATTCAAGGGTGGATGCCGATCCGCACACCAAAAAGCTCCTCCGCGTCGTCGAGCAGTGGCAAGACGTCTCGTTCCTGTACGGCGACCGCTTCCGCTTGCAAGCCGCGGCAGTGCCAGCTCAAGTGGCCATGAAGGAGGCCTTCAACAAGATGTGGCTGTTCCGGCAAGAAGAAGGCTGCTGATGAGTCGGAAGGGAGCATGCTTTGTACATGCTGCATATGTCATCAAGATGTCAGCTCGCTACGATGTATACTCGTTGCAAGCGGCGATCCAGTCATCTTCAGATGCCCACCCAGGTAAACATCGATCGTTGCAAGTTCAACTCTGTTCGAGATCGCCCCCCAGAAGTCATGGTCGCGGACTCCAGCCTGCCTGCGCGTGTTCAAAATGCAGGCTAAGAGTCCCAATCAGGAGTTCTTGGATTTTGTGGAAGTTGGTGATAAGCCACCTGGACAAGTGCTTCAAGCGCAAGCTCTCGACACGAGAAAACCGCAAGCGACTCACTTCGCCGTCCAATCTTCACAGCAAAGATGGCACTAAGCTGCATCACTATAACTGATGCAAGGACAGGGTGAAGCGGTTTGCCAAAGTCAAGACTGCTTTGGGACAGTGGTCACAATCTCGTCCTCGTCAGAGACAGGTACTGCGAAGGCGCCACCATGCTTACATGCATGTCGAGCACGTCCCTGTTCTGCAGCTTGAAAAGGGCTTCAAGGTCGTGCGGTGGCCTCAAAACACGGGTGCGTAAGCTGTGCGTCAAGGCCGCGTGGTCGGCGCAGAAGTGGAAGCATGATCGTGATGCTGGTTGAGAAGCCAAGTGCGCCATCAAGCGACTGAGTTGCAAGTGCCTTGCTAGCATTGACGCCCCTCAAGAACACGGAGTACATCAAGGAACTCACCATCGACGAGGATGTCGAGGAGAATCC
The DNA here is from genome assembly GCA_905221635.1 of Symbiodinium sp. CCMP2456. NCBI lineage: Eukaryota > Dinophyceae > Suessiales > Symbiodiniaceae > Symbiodinium > Symbiodinium sp. CCMP2456. The sequence continues at coordinate 58,819 of CAJNDV010005447.1, read as the reverse complement.
TGGGCCTTCAAGCATAAGATTTGTCGCGGTTAATGCATGCGGTCGTGAGCGTGCCCGAGTACATGGATGCATGTGACATCATGTGTGCATGAGTTGAGAATGACGACAGGTTTCGAACGTCAGCTGCAGAAATTTTGATTTCAATGTTTGGGCTTCGCCGGCTTTCGAGGAGAATCGCATGATCAGTCACGGATTGCCCCTTGCGCATCGTCAAAGCTACAGAATGCGACATGTCGCATCCTTCGTTGTGCACGCAGGTCAATTTTGTCGTCGGTGTGCTCAACAAACCCTCGATCATGCATGGGAAGATTTCGAAGATGATATTGCGTCACCAGAGCTGTTCTGGATCCTGATCAGCTGTAGGTTGGTTTTGTAGACTGGTCTCCCTGCACATCCCTGCATTTTGCACAGGGGTCGAAGACGTCGCAATTGAATGGCTTAGACGAAACTCGGTCCGGGAAACCCGGACCCTTGGATTGACCGGGTCTGCCCACCCCGTGTCCACATGTTGGCTGCCCTGGTCCGTCCCTGTGTCCTCCCCGTATCGAAGTTCTCTCTCTCTTTTCCCCTCTCCCTCTCGCTGTCGCTCTCGCTCTCGCTCTCGCTCTCTCTCTCTCTCTCGCTCTCTCTTTCTCTCTTTCTCTCTTTCTCTCTTTCTTTCTCTCTCTCTCTCTCTCTCTCTCTCTCTCTCTCGCTCGCTCGAACGAACGAGCGAACGTTTCTGTCTTCCGTGCCGACCCTTTGTACTTCGTACGTGGTTGTCAGCTGTCTGCCTACTTTGGAGTTTAGGGGTTTTCACGTGCATGCGAAACGCTAGGATATCAAGAGCGAGTGTGTGAGTCGACCGTTCCCAAACTACTCTCAGGAATGCAGGAACTGCATGCAGCGGGGGCCGAGAAAAGCACTGGAATGCAGGGGAACTGTCTGCAGGAGGAATGCAGCTAGCTTAACAGGAGCAGGCTTCAGCAACCGAAGAATGTACACCTGCAGGCTGTGTCCTGCAAAATGAAACCATACCTGCCTCTGTGTGTGTGTGTATGGGGGGGGTGTGTGGATGCGTGACGGTGGGTGGGTGGATCCAGTGTGCCCATGTGCGGGTGTGGGTTTTTTCGAAAAATCTCCGAAATATTACGGCGAATGCTTTTAGGTGTGAGGAGGTGTGTGGAAGGCGGGAGGGGTGTGGGTGGCTCGGGGTGGGAGGGGTTGGAGTTGCCATCGGGTGCGGTATGGTGCAGGTTTTTGGGGTACGCTCGTTTCGAAAAGGCGCGGTTCGATACTCTAAGCGGTGAAAGTACTGAGGAGTTGATCGAGGAGTGTGGTGGAGCATTGTATTCGATATAAATGCGCATTCTTAGTACCTTTTTTTCCGCCAAAAATGAAATTTGTTATTTGGGTGGCAATCTTAGAAAGGGAAGCGATTAACCAGCTGTGTTGTGTATCCGTGTTGTGCTGACTTGTTGTTTCGCTAACACGAAGGGTGTCCTGAGTCATCCAGAATCATCGAGTGCAAGCCAGATTCCACACACACACACCTTCTTCAGGATGCCTTCAATACGTTTTTCAGTGAGACTGGCGCTGGCAAGCACGTGCCCCGCTGCGTGATGGCGGCTTGGCTGTGATTTGCGATGCACCCACTGTCGCGCATCAGGATGTTGTGTAGACGAACTGTGCTACCAAGGTCGACTTGGAACCCACCGTCGTGGATGAGGTTCGCACAGGCACATACCGTCAACTTTTCCACCCGGAGCAGCTCATCTCTGGCAAAGAAGTTGCTCGGCTTTCTAATGAATGCATTGCAGTTAGGATTGTTGGCCCGAAGACACCGTGGGCCGTCACCCCCTTGTTTGTTCTTGAAATCGCCACCACACGTTGGCAAAGGATGCTCCGTAGTTTGTTTGAAATACATGTTGGCAAAGGATGCGGCAAATAATTTCGCTCGTGGCTTGGTGGGTTGTCTGCTGCAGTAGGC